>ML815507.1:21622-70420 GCA_009831015.1 Picea engelmannii
ATCCACAGTGATCTGTCATAAGTACAAATTTTCTTCCCAAGAGGTAATGCCTCCACATTTTCAAGGCATGCACTATCGCAGCCAGTTCTAGATCATGAGTCACATAGTTGACTTCATGTTCATTCAATTTTCGAGATTCATAGAAGATCACACTTCCTTTATACATAAGGACTCCTCCGATCCCTTCCTTACAGGCATCTGTGCACACAAGGAAGTCAACTTCTGGGTCAGTGATTTTCAACACGGGTGCATGGGTCAGTAGATGTTTAAGAGTTTGGAATCTTTCTTCACATTTCTGTGTCCACAGGAATTTTGTCCCCTTCTTCTGGAGGGTAGTGATTGGACAACCAATCTTGAAGAATCCTTTTATAAATCTCCTATAGTATCCTGCTAATCCCATAAAGGATCTGATGTCTGAAACATCCTTCGGGGCAGGCCATTCCATGATAGACCCGATCTTGTCAGGATCTACTGCTACCCCTTCCTCGGACAGAACATGTCCCAAGTAATGTATTTGCTTCTGAAAGAAGTCACATTTGCTGAATTTAGCATAGAGCTAATGCTCTCTTAGCACTTACAACACAAGTCTAAGATGCTCTTCATGTTCTTCTCTATTCTTAGAGTAGATTAATATGTCATCAATAAAAACTAGTACAAATTTATCTAAAAATTTACTGATTACATTGTTCATTAAGAACATGAAAGTGGCAGGGGCATTGGTTAAACCAAATGGCACTACCACAAACTCATAGTGACCATACCGTGTCCGGAACGCAGTTTTATGGATGTCTTCACCCTTGATTTGGACTTGATGGTATCCTGACCTCAAGTCAATCTTTGAGAAAATAGACGCACCTCCCAACCGATCGAATAGATCATCGATCCTGGGCAAGGGGTACTTGTTATTTATGGTTACTTTATTGAGTTGTCTATAATCTATACATAGTCTAAGGGTGCCAACCTTTTTTTTCACAAACAGGGTTGGTGCTCCCCATGGGGACATGCTGGGTCGAATATAACCCTTATCCATCATTTCTTTCAATTGCAATTTGATTTCCACCAACTCAAGTGTGCTCATCTGGTAGGGTGTCCTAGACACTGGCACCACTCCTGGTGCAAGTTCTATCAAGAAGTTAATGTCTCTTCTCAGAGGTAGACCTGATACCTCTTCCGGAAACACATCTCTATATTCTCTCAGGATAAGGTGATCATCAGGTCTTGGTTTATCACCTTCGATTGTTTTCAACACCTGTATTTCATATAGGGGACATCCTTTTCGACAATACTTTCTCATTTGCAGGGCTGATATTTGCCTCACCGAGACAGGTTTTCGGATCCCTTGAAGGGTTATCCTTCTCCCTTCTTTACTTACACACTCCAAGGTTTTATGGTAACAGTCCAGTTTGGCTTTAAGGGTGGCTAGACATTCCATACCAATCAACAAATCGTATGATCCTAGGGGTAATACGTTAAGGGTTGCTTGGGTGGGGAATTCACCCAACATTAATTAACATGTTGGTATGACCTCTGCTACCCTTCTTTTGGTGCCAGTGGCTAACTGTACCAACCATGTCTTGGTTTGTTTTTGTGGCTGTAGTTTACACTTATCAACAAATTTAGGGGCTATATAACTCAAATTTGAACCAGGGTCAATCAAAATAGACACCAGATGGTTGAAAATCATACCTTCTATTTCCACCACTGAAGCTTGGTGGTTAACTTGGTTATTATCCAATGTTGTATAAATCTGCGGCACACTCCTTTCCACATCATTGACTATGGTAGCTTCCTAAATGTTATAAACTTTCCGACTGTTCTGTTGTTGGTGTGGACAATCTCTTAGGAGATGCTCTTCTCTGCAACCCCAAGATTTCAAAGGTTCTCTCTTTGGGTTATCAGTCTTTACTGGTATAGGTCCAGAAGTTTTATTTCCATCTGATGAGGGAAAGTTCTGCTGGAGTACACTTCGGGATGGAAAGTTCATTTTGGGGTTCTTATTGTAGTTCTTAAATCCTGAGGATTTGATCCCCTTTTTATGAAATCTCAAACCACTCTTTTGTTTCCAGTCTCCATGAGACTCTGCCCGATGTCTATATTGTTCATGACAATATGTTTCCTTTCGAATAGTGTCTTCTAAGGTCTTTGGCTCATCAAATTCAATTATGTTTCAATATTCCTTGGGTAGCCCACTGATCAAGCATTGCACCTTCACCTTCTCTGCTTTGATGTAGGGTACATATCTCAATAAGTCGAGGAATTTGTTGACATATTCCTCTATAGTGAGTTGCCCCAGTTTGAGTTCATAAAACTCTTTTGTCTTCTCATCGAAATATTTTTCCAACAAATACTTCTCTCAGAAGTATTTCTAAAATTGTTTCTAGGACAGGTCCTCCTCGCGAACCCCTTTCACATTCTTAAGATCTTCCCACCAGATGGAAGCTTTTCTGTTCAGGTTGAAAGTGGCCACTCAGGCTTTCAAATTCTCTGAAAAATCATGGACTCTGAAATATTTCTTCAGTCCAAGTAGCCAGGCCTCTGCTTCCTCTCCCTTCTTTATCTCACCATCGAAGGAGGGAGGTTTGGACTTTCTGAATTCCTCAAATTTATGACCCTTGGAAGTCTTGTTCTTCTTCTGTTTTCTTTGAGAATAGGAACCAGTCCTACTACTGGAAGAGCCTTATGAATCGCCATATTCCTTCTCAGAGGAATCGTCTGGCACTAGTCCTTTACCTCTGGGGTGGACCTTCCTTGAGGTGCTCCTCTCAGTATGGCCACTGATAGGACCATGTTTCTATATCTCAGGTTCATGCTGCATTTGTCGTTGTAGGTCGGATAAGATCTACAGTAAAACTGCATTAATTTCAGTTTGCTTTTCTTGTTCTTTCATCATCCTTTCATTGTCGGCCTTGCAGCTTTGCAATTCAACCATGAGACTCCTCATAGTCTCAGCTAGATCTGGAGGGGTTCCTATTTCTCTTCTTTCGTCAGACTCTTCATCTCTATTGTGGGATCCTTCTCCCATCTCTTGGTGAGTCACCATTCTCTGTGTTTGTAAATTCTTGCGGCTGATCGTCCGCTTGGGTGAAAAGACAAACATTGGTTATTAGTCAAGAGTTAGATACATTTTTATAACCTACACATAAATTCATAACTCTTTCACATGCATACACAGTCGGGTTCTCATTTCCAAGTTTTGATCCTGGATAAGAGAGTTAAGTTAGGGGGTTACTCCTCTTAGGAGTGCTTCGAATGGAGATTTTGTGCAAATCGTTCATGAGCCCAATCAAGCTGAGTGTTGTCACCATGCTCTGATACCAATTTGTAATGCACCCACTACCATAATCAAGTTTTCGTTGATTTCTGCAGAATCAGAGCCCCCAAAATATTTGCAGAGGCCTAGCGTAAGCTAACTCTCTCTCTGTCCCATGTCATCATGGGTCAGAATCATAGGTCAAATAATCATGGTGCTTCTTATATTCCATGCCTCAGCACTACAGGAATGTCGAATCATTTGACTCTGCAACCATCAAACCCCGACAAGGCTAGTGACTGGCAAATAGGGACGAATCCCAACAGGGTTAGCGAATGGCCATTAGGAATGGACCTGTCGTGCAGTTGAGTAGAGTACAGGTGGTGAGAGGGGTAACATGACCTGGAGGGTGATGTGACAGGAGGAGGGTCCCACTTCACACACCACAACATTCCGGAACCCCCCCCATTAAAGGCAAAATGGCAAGGGGGGTCCAGAATTCACCTGAATGTCGTTGATCAAGGCGACTAAATCCTGATCGTTCAAGAGTTTCACGTTCGATTCCAGACTCCCCCCCTCACCGCTAAAGGCAAAACAACAAGGGGGCTCCAGAATGAAGCCTCAACTGTAGATCTGGGTGGGTGTACTCTGGTCATCCAGATCTGCTCGCCACTTACCCTAATGCGCATTCATGCCCAGCTTAAAGCCGACATCTCTTCCTCACATTTCATGGTCATCCCAGACCCTAGATCCTCTGAGAGGATCCTATCCATTCATCAGATATTAACCACATGTTAACATCTCGATATTTATAAGTCTGGATTTCGGGGTTTGAGAGCACAAGGGAACATGCCCTTCGGTATCCTGAGTGCCGAAACACCGAAGTGCAAAATAAGCCTAAATCAGTGATTAGCCCCTTGGGTTATGCCTTGGTCAATATGACCTCTTCCCATATGACCATGGTCTCTCTTCCGTTGGGATTTGTCAAAGCGAGAGCCCAACCTCTTGTCAATGGGACCACCGAATCCCCGATCCCCGATTTCCCGAAACGAGTAATCTCTCGACACGTAGCCACCCAAAATCCGTCAGTCTACGACTGCTTCAGAGTTTCCACCATGGAACATCCCGATATCTCATCACCAAAACTCCCGAGTTCTCGATTCTCTATTTCCTGAAATGGGAAATATCACGACATGTGGCCTCCTTTAATCGGATGAACCGAATCTACTTTGGGGTTTCTACCATGGAATGCCCCGATCTTTCATCACCAAAACTCTCGAGTTCTCGACTCCCAATTTCTCGAAGTGGAAAATATCTTGACATGTGGCCTCTATTATTCGGATGGTCCAGATCTATTTCGGGGATTTCACCCCTATTCACTGGGGGTTTATCCCTCGGATATCTCCTGACAGATCCAATGGTTGTCGGTTTTTTCAGCCGAGATCTAATGGCTCAAACAAGTTCCTAACTTGTGTGCTCTCCCATGACTTCCTGGACATGGAAAGATCAACGGTCTGGATGCTCTCATGGACCTTGGGGATATACGGTCCCAATATCTTCACTACCCATGAAGACACAGAAAGTCACAGGGGTAAGGCACTTAACATCCTACTTTCTCCTACCAAATCTAACGGTCATGAGTGACCACAGATTTCCCGACAGGATCTCGTCTGTCGATCAACACCTATCAAGGTTAAGGTACTTATCTTTCTAGCTTCTTCTTCTTATCTGACGGTCGTGAGTGACCACAGATCTCCCAACGGGATATCGTCCATCGATTCGATACTTATCATGGATTTCTTAAGTCCTTACACCTTCACGTCCTCCTTCCAGGTTCTTGATGGCTTTTTCAAGAAGGGTATCTCTATGGGGAGGTTTACCCAGGGTACTATTTGAGGAAGATAAGGGTATATCTCTCCCGAGAACTAGGTGTGAAGTCTGAATTAGATCAATATGAATATAAATAACAATTTAAGAGAACATAAGCCACACGTAGTCTTTCCATTATAAACATACAACTACCAGTACTGATCAAAACATCATACAAACATTCTTATACTGAAATTATTCACAATTTCACAGCTTATGAGCATAATTGTCAGAATACATATATTTCAAGATGTCAAAGGAAAAACACTTATCAGAAAGTAACACCAGGGGTTATACAACTACTGAGAGGGGTGCTCGTTTCCACCCAACCATAGGCTCAGCGACTCCCAACGGATTTACCACAAGCCACCCCCGAGATGAGACCACGATGCTGTGAGATTGCATCTCTATTTTCTAGTGACCAGGAGCGAAGGTTACTCTCCTTCCTCTCTGCTATCACTCACTTTTCATATCACCAAAGTTCTCTTTCTCCCCTCGCGTCCCTGCCCAATTGATTCTTCCCCACACCTTATCCTCTTGCGAGGTTGCATGTAGTGCGATTTCCCTCGTGCTGGTCAGGCCTGACGGCTCTACGGATGGGCGGTTCTCCTCCCCATCCCTCATTAATTCCTAAGGAGCCATCTACCTACCAACCTGAGAGACATTTAATTTGGGGCCAACGAGCCGCTTTTAGTTCTCCAGGCCAGTGAAGTCCAAATATGCTATTGAGTTTCGATGGAAGTTAACGCCACCTTTCCAGGTGCCTTCCACTGCCTTTCTTCAGCCATCATGGTCTGTTTTTCATCATATCCCCTCTCAGCAGTCCTACAATATAAATTCATAATATTATTCACATTCATCGACCTTTTCCACAAGTTCCATTCACATCACACATTCTCATTTATGAGTTTTTCCACAGTTCTTGGCCAGTCTAGTTATTTTTACAAACAGGGGGAAATAGGGTGTTACAATATATATGCGTATTTACATATTTTATGTCTTATGGATCACATTTTTACAATGTATGTACATGTTTATGTGTGTGCAATATGCCAATCTAATACATGATTAGATAGAGTATCTTTGATTTGATTTAATCTCCTAGGAACATGGATATACGTAATGTAATCAAAACATCGTTCTAAGAGACGTACACTAAGGAATCGTTGGTGTAGAGTAGGATCATAAATGTGGTAAACCCTATTCAATTGGGACACAACCAATTGTGCATCTAAGTAGACTCAGAGGTGAGAGATAACGTGCAACAAAGCATCACAAAGCAACTCTATTACTGCACTGTACTCGATGACATTGTTTGTAGCGTCACCTAGACATATACCTCTAGAAGATAGCAACTGTCCTTGAGGTGTGAAGATCACCCAAGATGTGGAAGCAAGCCTTCGAGTGTGTTGGCTAGAGTTGTCCATGAACCCAACAAACACCTGTGATTCACTTGACATCTGCCATAGTTAAAAATATGAAATAAAAAATGACACGTCCATAAAACAAAAAGACAAAAAACTATATGTATAAGAAATATACATATGTACAAGAAATCACCTAATGCGACCCACCTATGAGTAATACTTATTGAGGTAGAGCCCATTTCTAGGCTCCGCTAAAGCATTTCCCTCAAAATCAACTAGATTTTAAGCACCCTTCTTTAGTACCTCCTTCACGATGAATGGTACAAACCACAAGGGTTTGAACTTGCCTGCCCCCATGGGATCCTTATCTTGGTCATAGACCAGGATAAGGTCATCTTTGGAGAAAATATGAGGAATAACGGACCGATCATACTGATACTTGACTTGTTTCTCGTGAGCCTTGTTAGCCAAGGCTACATCACGACGTTTCGCATCGAGCTGCTCGAGATATAATAATCATTCCTCAAGAGGTGAAGTGTCTGGCAATAAATGTACTTCCAACTTTAGATATGGGATCCATAACTCTATTGGCAAGACTACCTCTAGCCCGTAAATGATTTGAAAAGGTGAGAAAATGATGGCAGTGTTTACAGATGTTCAGTAGGCCCACAATGTCGATTACAACACCAAATTCCAATTCAAGTTGGTAGAATTGATCGTTCACTATAGAATAGTCTTGAGAGACTTGTTCACAGCTTCCACTTGACCATTCACTTGTGATTAGTAGGGTGACGAATTCTCTTGCCTCAACCCAAGATTTGATGTTAACTTAGACATCATTTTATTCTGAAAGTGACTGCCATGGTCAGTGACAATCTCCCTCGGGATGTCGAATCTTACTATTATCTGGTTAAATAGAAAGAGAGTTGTTGTCTCTCCATCATTATTGAATGTTGGCATAGCCTCGACCCACTTTTTGAAGTAGTCTACCACTTCAATGATATAAAAATTCCCCCTGGATGAAGGGGGGTGGCATGTAGTATAATCAATCCCCAACTTGGTGAAGGGACCAATAGTAATGACAGGAAACATGGGAGCAACATGTGCCCTCATCTTCCGAGAGAAGATCCGGTATGGGTGGCACTTCTTGACCAATTCAACGCAATCCATGATTAATGTCAGCCAAAATTAACCAGCTCATAGAATCTTTTGGGCTATTTCCAACCCAGAAATATGACCACCACATGCTCCAGTGTGGTAGTCATTAACCACAAGTTTCACTTTTTCATGAGTGAGACACTAATGAAGCCTACAATATACACCTCAACGATACAAAGTTTCATTGAGTATGAGATAGTTTTTTGCCTGGTGGCATATGCGTTGACGCTCATCGTGAGAAGAAGAGGCGGGGCACTTCAAATTATGGAGATATACTAGTATATCTCCATACCAGGGGTCCGAAGATGAAATTAGAAAAAGATCTCCTTTAATCAGTGATTCTTTGGGCGTAACATCACCTGATTTGATCGGAAGTTCCGAGATAAGTTATGCAAAGACCAACGATTTTTTGGACTTCGAGGAGGCGAAACCAACTCAAATTACTGGAGGATAACAATCCATCTACTTATCTTTTCATCGATTGCATGTCATGTCAACATGTATTGGAACAAATTCACAATGGCAATCACGGTGGTCTTGCAAAGCACGATATAATCATGAAACCATTGGACAACATGCACTGCTGCCAATCCTAGATTCTCAACATGGAAGTAGTTGAGTTATGGTCCAACCAGGCCTTGGCTTAGGTAATAAATCACATGCTCTTCAAGTTTATCATCCTCTTGAACCAATACCATACCGATGGTTGACTCTGCAGCAGCCAAGTACAATAAGAAATCTTTATTATAATTGGGTGGCCAAAGCAGAGGGGCAGATGTGAGGGCGTGTTTCAACGCTTCGAAAGAGCATTGAGCAGCTTCATCCCAATAGAAAGGAACATCCTTCTTCAGTAAACACATGGACCCTTTAGTGATCTCGACATAGTTTTTTATAAAACGCCAAAGAAAGTTGGCTTTACCCTGTAAACTATGAAGCTGAGGGTTGTGCACCGGGGAGGCAACTGAACTATCACCTCAACCGTTAGAGGATCAACCATGATCCCTATTGTCGAAACTATGAAGCCTAGCAAAGGACCCAACGTCACACAAAAATTGCACTTTTTTGTATTCAAGCGAATTCGATAGTAGCGACATCACTGAAAGATTAGTCGAAGGTGCGTAGGATGATGAATTCCCTTACGAGATCATTATGCTAAATCATTGAGATAAGCCTCGACTATGTGTCTTAGCTCATGGAAAGAAAAAGACATGGCCCACTAAAAGGTGGCTCCAACATTCTTGAGTCCAAAAGGCATCTTCCGATAAGAAAATGTAACCATGGACAACTAAAATTTGTTTTATGATGGTCTTCGGGCTTAATCTGTATCTAATTCTATCCTGAAAAACTATCCATGAAATAAAAGACATCACAACCTGCACACTCATCGAAAATCTGGTCAATGAACGTGGTAGGGAAATTATCCTCGGGACAGCCCTTATTCAGATCATGAAATTCCATAAATACGTGAATCATTCCCTGCTTTTTATTGACTAGAACAGGATTTGACACCCATTGAGCCAACTGGACGGGGTAGATGAAACCGAATTTGAGCAGTTTCTCTACTTCAGCCTTAATAGCTGCTTCTTTCCTAAGATTAACTGGACGAAGCTTCTGCCAGACCAGCTTAGCGTTAGGATATGTAATTATTTCATGTTCGACGATTCTTGGATCTATGCCTAGCATTTCCTCATAAGACTAAGAAAAAGCGTCGCAAAATTATTTAAATAAATATGTATAGATTTGAATCTCCTCGGGGGAGCAGACCTCTCCAATGAAGACATTCTCCATGATGCCAGTGTTTTTGGAGATGTCATTAGGAATCATTTCAGTGATGGTTACCATATTACCCTTGGTGTATACTTCTTGTAGAGCTAGAGGATTAATAGTACAAGACCTGTCTCTCATCATACACAACACAAATTCTCCTGCCCTTATTCTTCTTAATTCTGGTAGAAAATAAGATCTATGATGGAGATCATTCTAAGGTCTATAAAGACCAGTCAATTCCTCAATAATATCCTCATCTGAGGGAAAGACCAAGTCTAAAGAATTGGTAGTGGCAAGGGAATATTGATCACAAATAATCTCAAGAACGAGATCTAACTCCTGTGCAAGAGTTGGATCGGGGTCGTCGAAGGCTTGTTGGATTATAGAGTATGCAACTTCTGCCATGAACAAGGGCATGGCCATGCCATGATGGCCTGTCCCTTCCATCATGGAGGATTGGGAAGGAAGAGTCCACAGATCATTAAATTAAGTCATACGGAACGAGGACAACTGAAATATGTCAGCCTTAGGCTAGCGGGGATAACTAATATGAACTTGACATCGCTGGAAGGAGTCAGGTAATCGAAAGTACCCATCAAAGGTGGACACAATCCAACACCTCCGTTGATGATCTCAGGCTGAGGGATATCAATCATCAGGACCATGGATTCCCTCGATGAAGGGTCAGGATGGGAGAAGGACAACTGATCAATGGACACTATCTAACCCTCGTGTGGAAACAACAAGACCCGAAAAACTATAGTGACTACTACATGCATAGCATAGGTCTAACTCCTTATTAACAAAAGGTTTTAGTTGAGAGGTGAATTGACCACTTCAACTTTGACGCACATGGTCTTCCCCCCTAACTGCATGGGGAAAGAAGGGAAGATTATGTCATCACATAAAATTGTCAAAGCCTTAGGGGTTTGCGTTTTCTACCTAAGTCTATATTTTGCCTATCACTCTTCCTTTTGTAGACCTGATCGTAAGGTTTGTCCTTTCAGATTATAGTTTTCTTCTTTGTCTACCTGAGAGGTGTCGGCCCTAAACCTTTATATTTTCTCTAAGGTCGATCACTTCTCTCTCTTTACCTATGTCACTGATATTTTTACGTCCCTGAGCCCTTAGTCAGTCATCCAATATTCATCTATAGAGACCAAAGCCATAAGCACAAGAGAAACACTTAGAGAAGTCTGATAGCGACTCAAATCAAGTGAGCGAGCAAGATTATCTTTCAACAGCAGAGATTCATCAGGCAGAGCATATCGACATCCATTGGGTGATCAATATCATAAAGTTACATGGAGTATAGCATCAGACAGAAGGTTTGAAATCGTGAGGTCCATCCTATCCATTGATCCTAGGAAAGGCACATGGCACAATATTAGCATTTCACTAACTCACAGGATGGAGTAGTCAAAGGGTGAGTCATGAAGACTCATGAAACCGAAAGCACCTATATGATCTAGGTCGTCCATCTTAGGAAGGCACGTGACGTGAGATCTGAACCATGGAAGAAGTCATTTCAGGAGGTCGATAGTGAGGGTTCCTGATATCCTAGGGTTCTGAAGCACTAATATGATATAGGTCATCCATTGCAAAGGGACGTGTGTCACTCGATCCGAGCGATCGCTATTTCACGACTCAGAGATTTCAGCATGGAACACAACGTGAGTTCGCAGAACGTGAAATTGCAATGCGAATGTGAGCTAGGCCCATGAGCACAACCTGCGGTCATATGGAAGCAAAGCCATAAAGAAAGGGAAAGTTCCTATCGAGCATCGGGTGGTTGATATTAATCAAGGGAATGATTGTGGCCATCAATTTTAAAGAAAATCTGACTGTTTATCTAGATGGGTCATTTCGCGGGATCGAACATCAGGATATTTGAAATCAAGGGGGGTGAAAACTCCCAACAGGTGAAATCCTTAAATTTCATGCAGGAGATGTGTATGGTTATAGTCCAAAGTCACGTGGAATGATGGATAGGATAGGAGCTGTGCAAAAGGCTGGAGCACCCGAGTTGGTTATAGAGGAAGAGTTGTGTAGCCTTAAGACACCAGAATTGACTCAAAGGTGTCCAGATCTCACTTGGGGAATTCATGGGTGTTTGGATCCATCCCGATCCTCATGCAGTTAGTTAATGGAAATAGGGGGAGGTAGTTGAAACCTTTTTTCACCTTGTAAATGGAAATCATGGAAGCGTCGGCCTTGGAGGCAGGTTGTCTACCCAAGGTCCCCCTGTCAATGAATTCTCCTACAAAGCCCATATTGATCTGAGATCATGTCTGACATAATAATGCAAGTGTCGACTGAAAGAATAAGGTGCATACACGAAGCTTTGAATGAATTAGCCAGGTCACACCTGTTACACATCAAAATTACTCACTTCAATAGTGTTGCAAGTGTCGTCATTACAAGTGTTATAAGTGTCAGATCCTATCCACAAGTGTCGCATCTTGACCACAAGTGTTTCAAGTGTCATAAACATCATATTTCCATCTTTCCCATGTTGTGCCTCTAACGACATCACAAAGACACTTAAGATACCCCAAAGACTAGTTTTGAAGAAGAGAAGTCACTTGACAGGAGTACAAACCTGTTGGCACTGAAAGAACCAACAAAAAATGGATTTTGGAGAGGAGTTCTCCCCTACCCACTGTCAAGGAGTGATGGCACTCCCTAATCCTCTTTGGGGGAGTGTTTGAGCACCCTGTGCATCTTTTTGGGGGAGCGCTACCCTTTTCTAAGCAAGTTTAGGGTTTGTTGAGACAAATCAAGGAAGAATCCCTCAATTCCTAAAGGTGGTTGGATTCAAATAGATGGTCAATGCATGATCTTAGGGAAGATCCTCAATTGAAGGAGAGGAATCCTCAACTTATCCCAAATATCTCTCAAGTGGTTGTACCTCTCCAAGGTTATATAAGGAGGCCTTCTCATGGCGAAAGGTACATGGGATAGAGACTAGAGATTCATACCAAACTTATGATCCTGTAAGTGGTATGAACATAAGATATTGGAGATATGACACTTATGATCTCATAAGTTATATGTCATCAGATAAATTAATGTATATTACTTGAAAAAAGGGGTTGGACAAGGAGAAATGGAATAATTTGTTGCACCCTCATCAAAGGATTGTAAGTACTTTTACTTGTTCTCATTAATAATTGATGCTTGGCCTATTTCTTTGAAGCTTATGCTTGTTCCATATGATTGTGTATGTAGTAGATGGATATATGTTTGAGATAATCACAGTAGAGTAGGAATTCCATTGTAACTTTGTTTGTTCTATAGGACCTATCGAGGAGCTCAGGATTGGAGCTCAGCCTGGACTTTGCGAGGACAAATGCCATTAACAAGGTACATATATTTCTTCTTCTCCTTTGTATATTAGCTTGATTAGATCTAAAAGTATTTCAGTGTCCATGTTAATCACTTTTCTATATTGGTCTTAGGATTCTAGAGACCAAGAGGGGATCCACTTGTCTGCAGGGGGATTCACCTACAACAGAAATTGGCGACTCCACTGGGAAGAAGCTCTGATTTTTGTTTACATTCCCAGATCTTGTTTTGGCCCTTTTCCCACTCACTTGAACTTCTCCATATTTCCTTCTTTATTCTTAGATTTTTTTGATTTCCTCTTTATGTCATCATGATCACTCTGATTGATTGAATGTCCTTGAGTTTTTGAGTTTCTCGGCATTTTTCTGAGATTTTGCAGCAGAGCGCTCCCCTGCCCTTGTTATCATAGAGCTAACACTCCCTAGTGGTCTTAAAAAGAGTGTTGTAGCACTCTGGTACCCCTTACACTAGAGCGCTACCCCATTTTCAGTGAAAAACCCTCTAGTTTTTCAATTTTTGGGTTCATTTTTTTCCTTTTGCATTTGCTCAGGGTCTCATACTCTCAGTTGATCTTGGTATTGGCCTTCAACACCCTATTTTCTAAGGATTAATCCTCTTTTGTTTTGAGTTTTATACATTTGTCCTTACTTTGTGTTTCAGGATTAATCCGTAAGTGCAGACACAAACCGATCTCCCTAGATCCACCTGGATCTAGAACAAAACAAGACAGAATAATACTCTTTCCCTAGATCTAGACTATTGAATGAAATAAGAGGCAAGGATCATGAACATACCTTATGAACACTTCCTTGGGTCTCTGTTGTTCCAAGATTCTCTCCAACGCTCTTGTGTCGTTCATATCATAACAGTACAAACCAATCGAAGTGAAGACAAATCAATATATTCAATAGCTAATCTATACATATGATCAAGGAGTTATGTAATAAAGTGAAATCATCTTTATGGGAAAGGGACATATTACTGTATTAAATTGATAGAAAGTGAAACTTACAACCTGAGCCTTCATGTTGTATATCTCCTTTCGATGGCTCCTAGCTCTGACACACACTTGCTCATGCATGAAGAAAATCAGCCACTTTTGATGACCTTGCTGGTGTCTCTGGTTGTTGTAGCATCAGTCCTTCATACAATCTTACACTAATTCTCCAATCAATCTCTTGCTAGTTTGCTTCCCACCTTTTCCATGAGAATTCTCTTCAATATATAGGAGATAATAGATTAGATACTTGGATAGGAATAATCCCAAGATATCAAGAAAACCAGTACTTAGATAACCATTCGAATGCCAACTCACCCTTCTAGAAGATTCCCTTCTAGAAGGCTCGAGAATTTCATCTTTTTCCTTCCTTTAGAAGATGTTCGCACCCTGATAGTTAGGTACAGTGCGAAACCCTCGCACCCCAGCTTAATGCAGCCTATGAGAATTAGGCATTCTCACAGGCAAATATATAGATAGCCTGCGAACCTCCTTTAAAAGTATGATTTCTGGAAGCAGACAAAGGTAACTTTTCTCATGAAAGTGTTCTAGTGAAGAGCTTGATTTTTCCAAAATCATTACATCATTATGACAACCAAAATTGTGGATAACCGAATGCCCCTAAAAGTCTAAGATTGGAACCAGTGACAGTCGATAGACTTTGTAAGCTGCATGTGTGTGTCAAGAACCAAGAGCACATTTAATCGAAAACCTGCAAACATCCAAGCATCGACAAAATATCATGTATACCAATTGCTGAGGTAGGCATTCCCATACTCAGACCATATATTGATGACATCATAAACAGAGGACATGGACACCAATCATACACTATGGATCCATGCTGTCACAATAGAGAATAGCCACCTGAATACACTATGGATCTATGCGATAAAGTTTAAATCAAGACAACATAGCCATGAAACATACACAGTGGATCTATGTGTCACAAATTATACATACTCCATCGCAACCTGGATCACAAAGACAATATCCAGGGTCTTCAATATCATCACCCAAAGTATGAATCTAACCATGTGATTACATGTGTCGAAGTCGAACATGGTAGAAACCACTTGATTACTGGTCATTGATGTAACCATTAACAAGTGAGAGGGAAATCACCATTGATGTCAATGACTCCCAAGGTACTATAGTACAATCCATCGACTGTGAATAAATGAGTTGATGTCGAACATCCGACGGAATCTTTCGATTAGGGGTCAATGATGTAAACCCACTGTTTAAAGCGAGGAAACTTTTCATTGAGGCATGCAAGCTCCAAGGTACTGAATAATTTCTAAGTTTTGATTCCGGATAATGTGCTAAAGTCGACGGAAAAAAACTTGTCACAGGAGGGCCTTGATGTATCCCCCATCAATGACACCAAATGAGTAACTGAGTTTGAAAGTGAAACAGAGTATGTGGCAATTGGACTTTGGACACAGGGAAGGCCGACACAGAGTGAATGGATAACTGCAGATGGCCGACTCAATAGAGGTTTCAGACGGACTGCTCTTGAACATATGAACGACATGACCAATGATTTGGTAGCATTGACTCAAAGACGACACATGGAAATACCTTGTTATTAAATCGAATGAGAGACAAATGGATTTCCCAAACCGGCTTCAAATGATGAATAGGGGGTGTCATGTTCAAGAGCGACACTTACTACCAATCAATACAGAGATGAAACATATCCCTTTCCCAAATTTCCCCCCACCATTTCTGGCAAGTACCTCTTTATTTTTACGCAAGCTTGAAGAGGATCACATATGCTTGTTGATAGAAGCTCATCCTTCGGACGAGTCCCTCGTAGTATTTTTAACGAACTGTAGGAAGGAGTGGTTCGGTCCCATTACAGGTCTGTCAATGTTTGTTTAACCAGTCCAGAGATAGTAAAATTGAAGGTTTTTCAAGATTATAGAGTTTGGAAAAACACTTAAAAGAGAACTCTCTCAGTTCCTTTTTCGTACAGTAGTCCAACAAGACCGAAAAAGGGTTAAACTATTTCTCAAAAGACGCGTACTTCAAATACTTTAGCGAGCGTGAAAATAGCAAGGTTGCTCGACAATCTTTTCATGTTTAGAGAGTCTGAAAAGAGCTTAAAGAGAACTCCAGGGGGGTTCCTTTTTTGTATAACCACAGCGAGCCCGAAAAAGTGATAAAACAACGCTCGATCACGTTCTTATGTTTTTCACAAGCGCAAGAATGGACAAAAGGCGCTCGAGGTTTTATGTAAAAACCATAACAAACAATCAAAGTCACACCACACCAGGGAAAAATTATGTCCATAATCATCCATGTTTCTCACCTGCAAGTCATTTCACTCATTTTCACATTAGTGATCAGGTTTAAATAATAAATAAACATAAAAAACCCACATTTGATATAGTAAAAAGTAATTAAAATGAGTAAATAACTAAATTTACCATATCATTTCACACTTTTACCATTGAGTTCCAAAAACCCTCATTTTACCCTCTGCATTCAGTGTCCATTTTCGGGAGCTACGAGTGATCATTTGACGAGCCATCAACAACATCTTGGTAAGTTCTTCATTCCTGATCTTTTCATGGTTTAAAAATTTGATTTCATTGGTTAAAAGTTTTGTTTTAAGTTAGTTTTTTGAACCCTATTCGCGTGGAGGCATTCTCGCAGGTGGCCCATATGGGACCTACGAGAATGAATCGTTCTCACAGGTGGGCCTTAAGAATCCTGTGAGAATTTCGCACTGTGCATAGTATGGCACCTGCGAGCAATGCAGAACTCAAAATTCTTTTGAAACGTTTAGCCAATAGAAAAAAATTATTTCATGAACAAGATCATTAATCATGTTTGTATGTTTCTTATGCAGGTAAATAGCCACAACCATGGTGCTTGAGTGGAGGGAACGAGAACATGAGGAGGATAATGCAAATGTCGAAAACCATCCTCCCACCATAGCTTCACTAAGAGACTGCGGTCTCTTAAAATACTTCCGTATCCCAGGCATGAGAGCCCAAGTTTGATTACTGGAGTACCTAGTCCGAATGTGGGATCCGGACCAGCAAGTTTTCATTGTGGGAGCTCATACATTAACCATTGACATCGAGAAAATATATTTCTTGACCGGATTATCCAGGCGTGGGTCCTATGTCAGTCTGACCGACAACAGAGTAGGCGGGTTAAAAATGAGTGAATATTGCAACCAATACTGCATACCTGAGGCCGAAAGAAAGAAAGGGAAAGAGGCAATTTGGGGAGTAGCTGACTTGAATCTCTACACTATTCTCTTCACAATTGCTTGGATGGCTGGAAGTGCCGCTCCCCATATGGCATTGCAGGGCTATTTCCAGTACGCCATCGAGTGTACTAAGCCTCGGGTATTTAACTGGGTTGATGCAGTATTACGCAGTATCAAAAAACAGTTGACGAAGTGCAGGCGTGGAGATCTAAAACAGTTTGGATATGGATCTTTGTTAGTGTCCTTATTCCTAGAGAGGGTCCCTGTGCTTAGACTACAGGATGAGTGGCACTTTCTGGGTCCTAGGGATCTGAGGATGTTGCGGTGGTGTCGGCTGATGGCCCGACAAGTGGTAGGACCAATCGTCAAATATGACGATATTTTCTTTGACTGGTTGCAGAACTAGATGCTGATGGTCGATGACTACGCATATGCTGGGTTGGATTTCCAAGGAGATCCAAATCTAACACTACCTGAGGACGCTCAGTGGGGAGACCTCGGTAAGAAATACACACAAAAAAAATTGTTTTTAAATGTTTTTGGATTTTTATCATATTTAAATTTTTTTGTTTTATAGATTTATCCGAAGACTAACACAAAATGTTTGTTGATAACATAGACGTTGGACCGTATAGACCTGCTGGCAGTTCTCCTATCCAGCGACGAGGAGAAGCAGCAGCAGTATTACCTCAGTATGCCGAAGATTACCAGATCGTGGAACAGAACTTAGAAGGCCTAACATCAGATATTCCATATATGACTCTGGAAGAGGTTCCACGATGCGATCAACATCACATTGTAGGAGTTTCAGTAGCCATGGCTCGACTTCTCCGTGGGGTAGCTAGGGCAGTAGTGTGTTACTGTGAACGTCATATGTGACGTCACTATGTAAAAGATAGAAGCTTCAATTTTTGATATTTTGGTCTTCGGATAAACATTTTGTAAAAACAAACTCTTTTGATTGTTATATATATACAAACGGCTTCTATCGGTTTACTTTACATTGTGTGAATTGTAATGTGTTTGATTTATAAATGATTTAAATGTCTATCCAATACATAATTAGCTAAAGCATCTGTTAATGTATTAATACATCTAGGAATATGTTGATATTCAATGTGATCAAAATGTCATTCCAAGAGGCAAATCCACAAATATACCCTTAATAAAGTAGGACTTTGAATAGAGTAGACATTACTTAGCTGTAGTACTACAAGCTGTGAGTCAAGTCGCACAACCAAATGGTGAATTTTGAGAGAGATAACATCAACCAATAATTCAATAACGACACTATACTCTGCGATGTTGTTGGTTGCTCGGCCAATACATACACCTCGTAAAGATATAAGCTCGTTTGTTGGGGCATAGATTGCCCATGCAACGGAAGCTAGGTTCCGAGTACTACGGCTAGCACCATCAGCGAAGCCAATATAAGGTATCGAATACTCTGACATCTGGCAATCAAACACAATGTCACGTAAGGGCAAAGACCAGATAACGTCAAAAGCAAACTAAAGTAACACATAGTATGATACATAAAATACAAGTACTTGTGCACAAATGACTCATGCATAGTACTTATTCAAGTATAACCCATTTCTATGTTCACTCAAAGGTATACCATCGTAATCAACTAACTCATACGCTCCTTTTTCCAAAACTTTGCTAACAATGTAAGGACCATGCCACATTGGTTCAAATTTCCCAGCTCCTAATACATCTTTATCTTGCTCATACATAAGAACAAGATCACCTTCAGAGAAAACACGAGGCTTGACATGCTTGTCATACTGTGCCTTGACGCGTTTCTTTTGGACTTCTATTACTAGAGTGGCATCACGTCAGGTCTCGTCTAATCACATCAGATACAACAGACATTCCTCTTCAGTAGAAGTATTGGGTAAGAGTTCTACAGCTAGCTTCAGAGAAGGTATCTCACATTCTATTGGCAGAATGGCTTCCATGCCATAAACTAATCAAAAGGGTGTAAATCCCGTGGCAGATTTAACAGATGTCTGATATGCCCACAACGCTGAAATCAACATCGTGTGCCAGCTGGTTTTATGAATTCCTATCATCCGTCGAATCATAGTTATGAGAACCTTATTGATTACTTTGACCTGGCCATTAGCCTGCGGATAATAGGGTGTTGAGCTATCATGACGAAGACCCAACTTTTCCATAAGTTCAGACATCATAAAATTCCTAAAATGACTATCGTGATTGATAACGATAGCCTGAGGGACACCAAAACGAGTTATGACATGGTTGAAAAGAAATAACACTGCAGTATTTCCAGTATTATCGAATGTTGGCATCGCCTCGGCCCACTTTGTAAAATAATCAACAGCTACAATAATGTAACCATGCCCCCCGGCCGAGTGAGGGTGACATCTCATGAAATCAATGCCCCATTTTGCAAAAGGACCAACTGAGACCACAGGATGAAGGGGAGCAGGATGCGACCGAATTTTTGGATTATAGGTCTGGCAGGCATGACACTTCTGAACAACAGTAATGCAATCATTGAACAAGGAAGGAGAAAAGTATCCTGCACGTAAGATCTTCTGGGTAGTAGCATACCCAGACATATGACCACCACATGCTCTAGAATGGCAGTCATTCAAAGATTTCTTGGCTTCGTCAAAAGTCAAACAACGTCAGAAAACAGAGTCAATGCCTCGACGGTAAAGAGTATCCGTGAGGATAATAGATTGACATGCTTGATAACGGATACGACGGCGTTCGGCGTTGGACAAAGCAGGCCGAAACGTTTGAGTTTGGAGATATATAATGATATCTTCGTACCAAATATCGTCATTACTGATAAGGAAAAGTGATTCATCAGGTAACGAATCGACTGCTACATTTTCCGTGGCAGAGTGGGGAAAATCACAAATTAACTCAGCAAAAACTAAGGATTTCTTCGACATGGCACGATCGAATTCCAAGTCAAACTCCTGGAGAATGAAAATCCACTTGGAGTGATTTCCCCCCAGCAATTGACGTGTCAAAATATGTTGCATGGGGTTACAATGTGAAATCAATATACTTTTCTTGGAGAGAATATAATGGCGAAAACGTTGAACCGCTTGAACAGCAGCCAAAGCCAATTTTTCAACATGTTGGTACTTGATTTCCGTTGAAGTGAGACTTCGAATCAAGTAATATATAACATGTTCATCATGTGCATCATCCTCCTAAATGAGAACCATGCCGATAGTATACTCAGAAGTAGCTAGATAAAGAAAGTAATCCCGACTATAATCAGGAGGAAAAAGAAGTGGAGCTTTCGTGAGGGACAACTTTAAAGCTTCAAAAGCATTGTTGGCAACTTTATCCCAGACAAACTCTGAACCTTTCTTTAGAAGGTGTGTAAAACCACGAGTAATCTCGGCGTAATTAGGGATGAAACGACGAAGAAAGTTTGCTTTCCCCTGCAAACTTTGTAACTGGCGCAGTGAACAAGGAGGAAGGAGATTAAGAATCACCTCAACCTTAATAGGATCTACCCGGATCCCTTGACGTGAAACAATGAAATCGAGAATATGACCGGACTCTACGCAAAAAACACATTTATGAGGGTTTAGACGAATGCGATAGAACCGACAACGAACGAAAATTGCTCGAAGATGATTGGGGTGATCGACTCGGTGTAAAGAATGAGCTGGCAAATCATCCAAATAAGGTTGAACGATATGCTTTATATCGTGAAATGCATAAGACATAACACGTTCAAATTTTGCACCTGCATTCTTAAGACCAAAGGGAAGTTTTCTATAGGCTAAAGTACCCCAAGGACAAATAAAAGCAGTTTTATGTTGGTCCTCAGGAGCGATATTAATTTGATTATAGCCGGAGAATCCATCCATGAGAGAAAATATTTCACTTCCGGCACAGTCATCGACGATCTGGTCGACGAAAGGGGTCGGAAAGTTTTCTTTCGGAGAGGCTTTGTTAATATCCCAATAATCAACACAAACACGCATACTAGCACCTTTCTTATCAATCGGTACAGGGTTGGAAACCCATTCTGTCAGAGCCACAGGATAAATAAAACCTTCTTTGAGAAGTTTTTCAACTTCGAGTTTGATAGTTGTTGCTTTATGTGGATGGACAGGATGGAGGCGCTGCCGGACTGGTTTAGCTTTGGGGTATGTCTTAATTTCATGTACAACAATAGTAGGTTCGATACCTAGCATCTCTTCGTAACTCCAGGCAAAGATATCACGAAATTATTTAAACAAGGAAGTATAAGTGACAATTTCTTCGAGAGAACACGAAGCTCCAATGTGAACATTTTCAACTATCCCAGGTTTAAATGATATGTCAATGGGTATCGTGGGAGAAATATTACTGAGTTTCCCTTCCGCAAACACATCACGTGTAGATCTGGGAGCAGTCGATATGACAACAACGGTCGACAGAGTCGAAATCCGCTGGTAATTCTCAAGAGTGTGTTGTTCTAGAAAGAGTATGGAACGATGATGCCCATTGTCCCAAGGGGTGTCAGCCATGATGGACATGATCATCTCGTCAGTGGGAAATATGGCATGGAAAGGATCGGGAGACAACTCCTCAAGAGAGGGTGTAGAAGGTATTTCTGATTGAATCGCATGATAAGCAGACTCGACTGGACTTAACGACATGACGTCGCCGAAACGAGTATGATCTCCAGGATTAGGAAATATCCAAGGGTCGACAGACATAGGAAGTTCATGATGTATAGTGGAGATCATATTAATAGAAGCAACTGACGGGCATAGAATATCAGGTGGTGGTGTTATGGGAAAAGTACCCATTAACGAAGATTCTTTTAAAAGACCGACTCCAACATTCTCGTAACCCGGTGGGGTTTTAGCTATAAATGGCACGTTGCCAGTGCGAGTATCAGAATTAAAGAAGGAAAGTTGATCAACCGTAATGACGTTTCCTTGATGAGGAAAATGGACTACACGGAAAAGTGTTGACACAACAACACGCATAGAATCTACCCAGCTACGACCAAGAAGAAGATTATAATCTAGGGGAGCATCGAAAACTTCCACTTCAACTTGGACTGTATTACCTTTGAGAGTAACAGGCAACAATGGAAGAACACCGTAAGGCTTAAAACCCGAGCCATTCAAGGCTTTCAAAGTATTTTGTGATTCAGTTAAAGGAGGAGAGCCAATGGCTTTCTAACAAGTGAAAGACATTACACACGTAGAGGCACCCTCATCAATAACAGTTTGGCAGATGTTCTTGTCTGAGACAATAACTTGTATATGAAATGCAAGCTGTGGGGCTAACCTTGGAATATGGTCTTCCAAGTCAAAGAATATCAAATTCTTATCTGTAGGATCAATTCCACCTATAGCTTTCAACAGAGCCCTTCGTTTCACAGGACAAGATTGAAGGACTTCAAGGGCATACATCGCTAAAGGTGCTTGGGCCAGATCTTCGACAATGCTATAGTTTTGGGCCGCACGAGCATGAGGATTGAATGCCGATTTCTTAACGACACCTTTCGGGGGTTGTAGTACTGTATCAGAGCTCGGTCGTTTGAGATGAAGAGGACCGTTCATAGGTGGATTCGGCGGAGAGGGTTGTACCAAATCAAGAGGTAAATCATCAACCTTCTCCTTAGATGGAGAATAATCTTTGGCTCTAGTTGTGATGGCAACGTCATTGTTCTTAGAATCACCGGTGCACATCAAAACATATGATGTTGTAGAAGTAGATGGTTGGTCATGGATGACCAAGGAGGCCTGTTGCTGAGACGGGAAGGGTTGGGACAAGACTGTCGACGTAGAGGGTTTCAGTGTTCCTTGAAGGAACTTATTAACTTGGGAATGTCTAGGACAATCCTTCGTGTAGTGATCATCACCACAGATAAGGCAAGGTTAGCGAGGTTTGCGCTTATCCCGATCTTCAACAGGAGGGGTTTTAGTTTTCTCATTTTGATTATTATTTTTACTCTCCTTAGTCTTGCCTCTCCCTTTCTTTGATTTATTTTTACCGGTCGACATAGATTGAAATACGTTCACTTCATAGGTTTTATCGGCGGGAGGAGCAGGAGACGAAGCACTTTGAACATTAGAAGAATTGGATTTAGGGGTTGTAGTTGAAACGAAATGTGAGTGGATATGAGCAGTACGAATCACACCATCAGCTGCATGCGAGGCAGCTGGAGCAGTTGAAGTGCTGGAAGTACCAGGACGAGGTAGTTCAGGTAGTAAATCGTAAAGTGTTCCCGTTTGCGAATAAACAAGATCAAGATACTGAGCGTGACTTATAGCCTGCTCCTCTAACACCACCCATAGCAATGTCTTTACCAATTTCATTCACAAAAGATTTCGTAAACCATTCTGCCAGTAACTGATCAGGGAGTTCAAGTTTGATGAGACGTCGTCTCCGTCTCCACTCATGTATATGGTCTGAGATGTGAGTACCTTTAGTTTTTTTGAAAGAAGTCAAGATATCAGTCCCAGTATCATAATGGATCGGTAACTAGTAATGTGTGAGAAAAGCGATAGCTAAGGTGTTGAAATCAGAAAAGAAACCTCGTGGCAATTCAATATACCACTTCGTAGCCGAACCTGTAAGGGTTCATTGAAAAAGACGTAGACGAATGGAGTCATCCATCAACAAGTTAGACGAACACCATAAATGAAATGTCATGACATGATTATTTGGGTCCTCTCCCACCTTGCCATCGAATTTTGGAATATTCAATGGGAGATTAGCAAGAATAGCAAGCCATTGGGGAGAGTGACGAATAGGATCATTTAGAATCCTAGACAAATATGGAAAATCCAAAGTAGCAAGAAAAGGAAAATGTCGGTTTACTTGCGGGTACTGATGGCTTTGGGGTGGAATCCCTATTGGCAAACTAGTAGGACCGTAAGCAGACTGTCTGTAGAGGGAAGGCCCTGGCTGATTCGGTGGTGGCCGGATAGGATAGTAACCCCAAGGGTTGTAACCTTGAGTTCGAGTAGGGACATGGGGTTGAGTAGTGTGACCCGAACCCCAAATAGGATTGGTTACACCTAGATATGGTTGGCCTATTGCAGGGACAGTTTTCTTCCCCCCAGCATTTTGAGGAAATTTTTGTAGAAGTTGATTCCAATACTGGGCCAATTCAGGAGGTATATTTTTTCCAAAAGGTGAGGTTGGTCCCCCTACTGTAGGTATAGTTCCACCCAGAAGTTGTGTGCCAACCGTAGGTTGCGTAGTAACCATGTTGTGTATGGGAAAAGGAAAAGGAACCGTACCACCCTATCCACCAATAGGAATCTGCGGGTTTGGTGCAACAGTCGGGATAGTACCACTGGGATTAGGATTACCAGAAGGAAACTGAGGGAGTGTCGGAATAAAACTGGGAATAGGATGCCCAGGAAAAGGAGGACCACTTGGAGAACCAGCTGGGGTTTGCAGAGTTGTTGGATTGGAAGCATTCAACAAAGCATTCAATGCATGGTAACCAAGTGGTAATGTCGGAATGACATGAGGAATTCGCTGGGTATTGATAGGAGCAAGAGTAGCTGCAGTAATTTCGGTTTGGACACTCATAGTATTCGCGAGATGGGCCATCTCGGGAGGGAGAAAAAAGCGATAAGTAGTAGTCTCAGGTGCATTTTTTGTCTCAGAAGACACGGAAGGGTTAATTTCGTAGACAGGGGGTGACTCAGTTCTGAAAAGGACTCGACGGAAATCACCGGACCAAAAAGGATCTTGGCCTACTACACCATGAGAAGGCCCAACAGTTGATTTAGAAGATGTAACAATAGCTTCATCAGAAGAATTTAATCGCACAAAAGGTCGTTCACCACGGCGAATGCGATAGTCCTCTCTAGTATTGGTAATTCTAAATCTTCTAGACAGTCAGTTCATTCTACCTGTGGAGGCGGTGTGGTGACAACTGGAATGTCACTTGTTTCCCCATGTGGTGGAGTAACCACTGGGACTTCAGTCTGATGGGGAGAACCCTCAGGTGTACCAGTAGGTGAGGCTTGAGAATCGTCCATATGCTCTGGAGATAAACCTTGCATTCTACGAGAACGTCGTGGGGGAGCAATTGTAAACAAGTGACAAGCTCCGTGAAGAAATTCCTATGGTCAACTTCGAGAAACAAACAACACATGCTAGGAAACAAAATCTAGGAAGCAAGCACCAAGCAAACAATACCTTCTAATTTCGAAGCCACTAGTTGGTGATGAAATCCAACGTCGCAACAACGAGACGAGAAGGGGCAGGGCTAAGGCGGAAAAGTTACGTTGACGACCTGCTTAACGGACTTACACCCTGGTGCAAGCTCCCACACATAATCGTGGGTATACCCTCCAAGGAGCCCGAGTGAGTTTGATCAACGTCGATTCCAGGTACCATGAAGACTTTCCCCTCCACAGTCACCTTGGGTAAGGACCTAGAGAGACAGCCCACTAAGGTCACCACAAACAACAGTACAGCCTGGGGGAACAGTCGTCAGTCCGATCCACACGCAAGGGCAGGGTATCTAGCTCGAAATCAACTCAAAGGCTTCCACTCATATATGTGGGTATACCTCGGAGTGATCCCCGTAATACATGCAATCTCTACACCGATGTCAACAAAGCAGGGTTAGTAACTCTGCCAACACCAATGCGACCTAGTGCTTGACCCTTGTGTTAGAAGGGCGTCCCAGGACAATATGTTGCCAATGGAATTTAACACTCCCTAACTCAAGATGCTATTGTGTGTTTTGATATTTTGGAGAGTGTATCTCTCTTCCTACTCCAAAGCACTAACCTAGATAAATTTTGGTGTAAAAGAGCCCTAGAAAAGAGTTACTAGATAAATTTTAAGATTACGCAATTTTTTTAAGAGTTGTTGTTTACTCAAAGGTAACGGAAGTGAAAATCATGTTGTATGAATCTGACCCAAATAATGCAATGATGGTAATGAAATATGATTCTTTTCATTCCATGAATCCTAGTTATGGGAGAGAGAGAAAATTTTCCAAATCAACTCAATACTACAATGCAACGTACAATTTCCTTTCAGATGTCAATGCAAACAATCATTTATCAAAGGACAATCTCTATGTGTCTTTTTCAAATACTTCAATAAACTCTAAAATTTGATTTTCAATGTTTTCTGAAATACAAAAAACAATATTTTTGAAAGAAAACTCGTTGTTCACTTTCCAAAAAGAACTCTGATTAACGAGAAAAGAAAATCAAATCATAAAGACTCAAACAATAACAACCCAATCAACTTTTTCATTGAAAGTAAAAACAAAAAGCAAACCAATGAGTCTTCTCAATGCAAATGAAAATGTTCTTTCGAACCAACAAGCAAATGAGAAACACCAAGTACTTAACTCTCTACCAATCACTGGTTCTCAGCCAATCAAACACATTCAACTCGAGAAGTCAGAGAGAACGAAAATGCCAATAAGAGCCAAGAAATGAAAGTCAAGCTACAAAGGGCAAGAAAAACCTTGAAACCCTAAGTCTGTTCAAGCAAGAAAACTAAAGAAAAAGATATATAAATCAATGATCCAATAAGCCCAAAAGATATAATTCAACTGATCTGAGTAGTTGAAAAAATCAAAACTCAATTTCAAAAATTTTCAAAAATCTTGCTCGCAGGCAAGCAGTGTTACACAGTGCGAGAAGATAAGATTTTCGCAGGCCACCTTCTAGCAAGGTGTGAGGTGTTCGCACTGGACCCTATATACAGGGTGTGAACTTGACTGATTCTCGCTGGCTGTAGTTAAACATAGTGCGAGAACTCCCGAAGATGACAAATTTTTTTGAAAATGAAGTAAAATCCAAGCAGGCTTCTGAACCCAGTAAGTCTATCAGGATATCCTGAAGACTCAGAGACTGAAAAAATAGGAGAATAATGAAACTAGAGCAAATGGCCACAGAAAAACTAAAAAAACATAAATAAAAAGGGAATGTCCCCAGTGGAGTCACCAATTTTGTTTTAGGATTAATCTGTAAGTGCGGACACAAACCGATCTCCCTAGATCCACCTGGATCTAGTACAAAACAGGACAGAATAATACTCTTTCCCTAGATCTAGACTATTGAATGAACTAAGAGACAAGGATCATGAACATACCTTATGAACGCTTCCTTGGGTCTCTATTGTTCCAAGCTTCGCTCCAATGCTCTTGTGTCGCTCAGATCATAACAGTACAAACCAATCGAAGTGAAGGCAAATCAATATATTCAATAGCTAATCTATACATATGATCAAGGAGTTATGTAATAAAGTGACATCATCTTTATGGGAAAGGGACATATTACTGTATTAAATTGATAGAAAGTGAAACTTACAACCTGAGCCTTGATGTTGTAGATCTCCTTTCGATGGCTCCTAGCTCTGACACACACACTTGCTCATGCATGAAGAAAATCAACCACTTTTGATGACCTTGCTGGTGTCTCTGGCTGTTGTAGCATCAGTCCTTCATACAATCTTACACTAATTCTCCAATCAATCTCTTGCTAGTTTGCTTCCCACCTTTTCCATGAGCATTCTCTTCAATATATAGGAGAGAATAGATTAGTTACTTGGATAGGAATAATCCCAAGATATCAGGAAAACCAGTACTTAGATAACCATTCGAATGCCAACTCACCCTTCTAAAAGATTCCCTTCTAGAAGGCTCGAGAATTTCATCTTTTTCCTTCCTTTAGAAGATTTTCGCACCCTGATAGTTAGGTACAGTGAAAACCCCTCACACCCCATCTTAATGCAGCCTGCAAGAATCAAGCATTCTCGCAGGCAAATATATAGATAGCCTGCGAACCTCCTTTAAAAGTATGATTTCTGGAAGCAGACAAAGGTAACTTTTCTCATGAAAGTGTTCTAGTGAAGAGCTTGATTTTTCCATCATCATTACATCATTATGACAACCAAAATTGTGGATAAGACTTTGCAATAACTCTTTGTCCTTCACAATTTGAAGTCAATTTGTCATTTTCTTCTCATTTATCTGAGTGAGTGAAAACTTTGTAAGGAGTTTCAAAGGTCTCTTGTACTTTTCTTTCTGATCTTTGAGTCATATTTTCCAATATCTTTTTCCTCCCTTTTGAGTTTTTGGCTTCTTGTTTCTTGTTTGATCACAACAAGGGTGTCTTTTGGTTTATGTGAAGTTTTCTTCCAGATTGCTTAAATCTCACAACTCTTGAAGTATGATTAGCATAGGAAGCTCTACATCTACTGGTTATCAGTCACATATAAACATTTTAGCATTTCATTGGATTGCTTATTGAGGACTATTGCATGAGGTCATTGCATCTTAGTGTTTGACAATGAAAGGGAAATGCTTCTCCTTCCCTTAATTAGACATTCATTGAAAGAAATATTGCTTATCATTTCTTATGCATGTTTTGGGAACTGAGTCATAATATCATCAATTTTCACTCTCATACACCTCTGAGTAAACAACAACCACTAAAATCAATGCTTAACTAAAATTTATCAGACTTTTTACATCTTTGTTAGAAAACCTACATTAGTTTAAGGTGTAGGGATATGGAATAGGTTGAAAGGATAACTTTCCAAAGATATCAAACAAACTTAGCATCTTGCGATAGGGAGAGAAAATCCAATTTTCATATAGGATTTCTGGGATCCCCCTCTCACACAGGGGTTACGCACAAGGTCACATTCAGGTGAGTTATGAATATTATCCCTCTGTGGTTCAACTGTTTGTAGTGGTTGGATCGTATATTGGGGGTCACTTGAGGGTATACCCACGATTATGTGTGGGAGCCTCTCGAGTTGATTTTAGACATGTTATCCTTCCCATACATTCAGATCAGACTGTCAATTGTACCCTCCCAGGGGTTGACTGCGAATTGGTGACCTTAGTAGCCATAATATTTAGGGTATCACACAAGGTGGTGGTGAAGGGAAGTCTCACTATACCTAGAATAGACATTGATCAAAATCACTCGGGCTCCTTGGAGGGTAAATCCAAAATTAATGCATGGAATATTTCACCAAGGCATAAGTCCGTTAAGCAAGTCACCAACATAACTGATCCACCCACTCTATCCCTGCCTCTTCCTATTTTGATCTCACAACGTTGGATTTCATCACCAACTAGTGGTTTCATTGTGGCAAGGTTTTGTTTGATTGTTTGCTTCTTAGATTCATAGAGCGTGTTGGTTGTGTTACTTAGTGGACCTTAGGTCGAGTCAGTGTTAATGGCATAAAATTCTGAGAGTACCAATGGAGTAACCCTTTCTCTTGGGGAACCTTATACCTTTCCTTATTTTGGAAACTTTGGTCCTTCATACATTACCACACTGAGTCTTCCAGGACTCACCATTGAATTATCGGTTTGGTTGTTCCCCACTCTAGTGATCTCGAATCCTCCCAATGCTTCAACTGCACCTAATAATTTGGATGTCAGTACACCAGCCACACATCAACCTCATGTTGAATTTTCGTCTTCCTCACCCATTAAGTCTACTTCCCTTTCTCGTTATTCGCCTAGTGAAATATCTAAAACAAGTAGTCAGGTTGATGAGAAGAAGAAGAAACAAAAAAAGAATAAGAAGAAGAACCCATGAAATACCAAGGTTCCAACAACGTCAGATGTTGGATCCAAGCAACGAACTACTGCTAATAGTATTGGGAGTGTTGATGAGGTCAACAAGATTAAAATGAAGAATACGAAACCCAAATTCTCTTGCAGTCTTTGTAAGGGTGACCAATTTTTGAGGGATTTCCCTGGTATTCCGAAGGTCTTATAAATGTGGTCCTCCATGTCATTGGCCTCTGTTGGTCATGCTGGTGATACCCCATCAACTAGTGACATCAAGGTTGGTAAGAAGAAGACAACTGTCAAATTTCCTTGTATGTTATGCGAAGGCGATCATTATTCTCACCTTTTCCCTCGTATGGACAAGGCTTCTTCCCTTTTGAAAAAACTTCAACTTCCAAAGCTTTCCTCCAACCCATCATTAGTTGATGGACTGGTCAATTTGGTTCCATCCCTGGTCAGTCTAGTTGATCAGGTGGTCAATCTAGTTTCCTCCTCGATTGAACCATTCACCGTAGTTGATCTAGTTCCGTCATCGGTCATCCCCGCTCTTCATTTACATATTTAAACCAAAGTGATTGATCCAATCCCATCATTTGTCAGCCCCACCCTTCATCTGAAGAGTGTTGATGTGGTCGATATGGTTCTATCATCAATCAATCCTATTCCTACCTTGAAGAGTGCCAAAGTGATTGATCCAATCCCTTCCTTGGTCAGTCCCACCCTTCATCCGAAGAGTGCCAAAGTGGTTTCTCCATATACTTCATCAGTCAAACCCACTCTTCCTTTGAAGAGTGCCAGTATGGTCGATCTGATCCCATTGTTAGTCAATCCTACTCTCCCTCTAGAGATTAAACCTGATACTGCCCATGTTTTTCTCATTGATACAAAATCTTCCTTGTTGGGGGGCATTCCTCCTTTTCCCGCAAAACCCCCTCCAAGCAATGAGGCGATCCTTTTTGATTGGGGTGCACTAACTGGACCTCATATTCCTTCTCACATTCCTTTCCAGATTATAGTACAGGTTTTTGGTCAGGACATTGCTCAAATGTTGATAGATGAAGGTGCATCTGTTAGTATTTTTTCCTCTATTTCTTGGCACGCTTTGGGTTTTCCTCAGCTTACACCGGTTACACAGAATCTGTTATCTTTTAACAAAAGAACTAGTCAACCTTTAGGGACCCTTCCTTAGTTTCCCGCAACGTTGAGAGGGAAAACTGTCTTTATTGATGTCATGGTAGTCCGAGACCCTTTGGATTTCGCTTTACTCCTTGGGTGGGATTATGTCTATTCCATGAAAGCTGTTGTGTCCACTCTTTTTCGTGTGATATCTTTCCCACATGATGGAAGAATGGTGACTATTTATCAACTTTCATTCATCGGTCCTCACTGGATTACCTCCCTAAATGGCTCTTATATGAAGACAGTATCAACCCCGCCACATGTCAACTATGTGGCGTTGTCCCCCATGCCTTCAACTTCCAATGATTTGGATCCAATAGTTGACATGGTGATCTCTTAGGTAGGGTTATTGGAGCTTGATATCCTTACCTCTGTCGCAAACCTCGACATGTGTTCCTTCCAGAGTGATTTTCTTCCATCCAGCGAAGATATCTTTGAAGCCATGATCGAGTTTTGTCCCTTGACATGGTGTCCTTTTAGAGCATTATTCTCTTGTAAGCCATGATCAAGAAGAGTCCAGGAGCATATTTTTTCTCTCTGTGGAAATCTCATTAAAAAATGAAACAAAGTTCATGAGCACAGTTTCTCTTCTTGATGGCAAGCTCGTTAAAAAATGAAACAAACATATGGGGATTGAACCCAGAGCCTTGAGCATAGTTCTTTTCCCATGTCAAGATCATTACAAAATGAAACAGTCACCTCTCTTGAACCTTCATTTCATCCACTCTTTTCCTTCTTCTCCATCCAGTAGAGAAATTTTGGACAACCTCAAAGTCGGTGAATGAATTGAAGCTTGGAGGGCATGTCTCCTGCCTTTGATGATCATTCTGGAGTTAAGTCACTATATTTCAAGATGGGGGCATACCGAGCTTAGTCTTTGTTCTTTCTCGTGCTCGTAAATACATGAGAATGCAACCGGGTAAACTTTTATCTCTTTTTCGGACCTTCTTGGATATATAAAAAAGGAACCCCTTGGAGTCGTCTTTAAGCTCTTTTCAGACTCTTTAAACATGAGCATATTTCTGAGTATTCTTGCTTCCTTTCCCACTCATTAAAAGGTTTGAAAGGGTGTCTTTCAAGTGATAATTTATCTCTTTTTCGGCCTCGCGAGACTAACATTACAAAAAAGGACAACATTGGATTCATCTTTAAGTTGTTTTCAGACTCTCTAAATATGAAAAAAACACCGAGTTTACCTTCTCTAGACTCGTTAAACAATCATACATTGAAGGGCCCATATGGGACTGAACCCTTACTTCTTCTAGTTCAATAAACAAAGGAAGAGGGACTTACCAAAGGTGAGTCATATTGAGCATTTTTTACCCTCCTTGAGCTCACTAAATTAAAAAGAGGTACTCATATATCTAGATGGGGGCAAAATTGAAGGAAGCAAGCCAAGCAATTTTTGAGAACACTACCAGTAACTCTTACGGTCGCCCTTAAACATGACACTTTGTCTTTGCATGCATTTTAATCCGTTGAAACTTTGCACTGAGCCAATCCTATGATTTTATTTTACTCCTTTGGTTCACCTAACGAAAATCGCAACATCTACTGCATTATTGTGTTTTGGTCCATGTCAAGTTTTTGTTGTTGTGCCTCACCGTTCAAGGGAAGTATCTACCTCAAGAGTCAGCCATCAAAGATATCTTGTTTCAAAATCTGTGTGAGTCCATGTTCATTTGATATACCAATTACATATCTGTTTCAGTTTCGTGTCATTGATGGGGGATACATCAAGGCCCTCCTTCGACGAGTCTTTTCCTGTCGACTTCAACACATTATATAGGAACTAGACTTAGAAACCAGTTAGTACCTTGGGACCTACATGCCTCGATGGTAGGCCTCCTTGTGTCCGAAAGTGGTTTTACATCATTGACCCTTGATTGGATGATTCCACGGATGTTTGAATTCATCTCATCCATTCACATTCGTTGGAATGTACTAGAGTACCTTGGGAATCATTGACATCAATGGTGATTTCCCTTGCACTTGTTAATGATTTACATCATTGACCAGTAATCAGGTGGTCTCTGCCATGTTCAACATCAGGGAATATATTCACATGGTTAGATTTGTACTACATCGGGATTGTTAAGAAGACTCTGGGTTGATTTATCACTCTTATATGTACTTTTCCTAGGTTGCGAAGGAGTTATTTTGAACTATGACACATATATTGTTACATAGATCCACTTTGTATTGGTCATGTATATGTCTTTTCATCTTGTACATCCACTGGGTATTCTTCATGGCTACAATCAGTTTAGGTCATATGAGTATAGATCCACATTGTATATATAGTGGCTATACCATTTTTTCAATATAATTATGGATCTGTAGTGTATTTTATGGCGGCCATACCTAAAAAGTCTTTATCACTCAAGCATAGGCATGCCTACCTTGGGTTTTGAAACATGTCATAATATTTGTTTGATGGTTGTGTGCATCTTTTTCTGGTTTCTCTGTGTCCATACCCTTGCTCGAAAAACTCTACAAATTATTTTAGTCATCATCGTCTTCTAACTTCATACTTTGGGGGGCAATCTGTTACACATCAAAATTACTCACTTCAATAGTGTCGCAAGTGTCGTCATTACAAGTGTTATAAGTGTCTCATATTGTCCGCAAGTGTCACATATTGAACACAAGTGTTGCAAGTGTCATAAACATCATACTTCCATATTTCCCATGTCGTGCCTCTAATGAAATCACAAAGACACTTAAGACACCCTAAAGACTATTTTTGAAGAAGAGAAGTCACTTGAAAATAAGTACAAACCTTTTGCCACTGAAAGAACCACTAAAAAATGGATTTTGGAGAGGAGCTCTCCCATACCCACTGTTAGGGAGTGTTGGTGCTCCCTCAGCCTCTTTGGGGGAGTGTTTGAGTTCCCTGTGCACCCTTTTGGGGGAGAGCTACCCTTTTATGAGCAAGTTTTGAGTTTGTTGAGACAAATCAGGGAAGAATCCCTCAATTCCTGAAGGTGGTTGGATTCGAATAGATGGTCAAGGAATGATCTTAGGGAAGATCCTCAACTGAAGGAGAGGAATCCTCAACTTATCCCAAATATCTCTCAAGTGGTTTGACCTCTCCAAGGTTATATAAGGAGGCCTTCTCATGGTGAAAGGTACATGGGATAGAGACTAGAGATTCATACCAAACTTATGATCCTGTAAGTGGTATGAACATAAGAGATTGGAGATATGACACTTATGATCTCATAAGTGAGATGTCATCAGAGAAATCAGTGTAGATTACTTGAGCAAAGGGGTTGGACAAGGATAACTGGAAGAAGTTGTTGTACCCTCATCAGAGGATTGTAAGTACTTTTACTTGTTCTCATTAATAATCAATGCTTTGCCTATTTCTTTCAAACTTATGCTTGTTCCATATGAGTTTGTCTGCAGTAGATGGATCTATGTTTGAGATAATATAATTAGAGCAGGAAGTCCATTGTCTCTTTGTTTTTTCTACAGGACCTATCGAGGAGCTCAGGATTGGAGCTCAACCTAGACTTTGCAAGGACAAATGACATTAGAAAGATACATATCTTTTTTCTTCTCCTTCGTATATTATCTTGATTAGATATAAAAGGATGTTAGTTTCCATGTTAATAAATTTTTTGTCTTGGTATTAGGAGTTTAGAGACCAAGAGGGAATCCACTTGTCCACGGGGGGATTCACCTACAACAACACCCTTGGTGTTGGGGAGTTGTTCTGAGTATAAATACTTAGTTTTGTTATTTTGTTAGGGTCGATGGTAGAGCAAAGATCTCGTATTGTAAATTTGTAGTGAAGTCTCTAGTACTCTGGTTATGTATTGTGATATGAGATTTCTTGATTAATCTAAATCATGTTTCTTTCTACATATTATTTTCCTCTGGCACTGAGAGAGTTCATGGATGACTGATTCACATGAATTGTCGTGATTGTGTTATGATGAATGTTTGATTATAATATTGTTAAGAACCAAATATTAATATAGCATAGAAAAACCTCAGAATAAGTACTCAATGCCTTGAGAAAGAGAGAAATTTAGATAATAAGGCTCTTAGAGGGGGAAACCTCCTTGTGCCCACATAAATGTCCAATTACAAGATGATTCCAAATGAAAATGTCTCCTTGGTATATATAGGAGACTAGAAGGTACAATTACAACTAATGGACTCAAGTCGACATAAATAAAATAGCAATATTAATGTAATATGCCCCAATTAAGGGGTAATGAGCCACTATTTAGGGCTTAACATGCCCCTCCCCTTGAGACAAGTGTTGCCCACAACGCTTGATTAACTCTGGATTCTTATGTATAAAAGACTCATCTTCCCAAGTGGAATCTTCAGCCAGTAGTTTCCTCCATTTAATGAGATACTCTGAAATGGATCTATTCCTCAGCTAGCGAATAGTTATGTCAGTGATGGCTTCAGGTTCCAATATGACTTTTCCTTCCTTGTCAAGTTCTAGCAATATAGTTTGAACAAGGATCTTGTCACCTATAACCTTATTTAAGCATGACACATGGAAAACTGGGTGTACTCGTGAAGATGCATGCAACTCCAATTTGTATGCCATAGTACCATTCTTTTGCAACACCTTATCAGGGCCATATTAATTTGTTGATAATTTATTATCCTTCTTAGCTTGCTTGAGGGACATCTATTTGTATGGTTGTAGTCTTAAAAAAACCTAATCCCCTACTTCAAAAATTCTTTCACCAGGATGTTTATATGCTTGTTGTTTCATGCGATTCTGTGCCATGGTTAGGTTATCCTTTAATATTTGGAGAACTTGTTGTTGATGCTCGATGTGATCTTCCACTTCTTGAACCTTAGATTTTTCTTTTAGATAAGAAGTGATGGAAGGAGGGTGGTATCCATAGTTGTTACCCATGATTTTGGTCAATCTTGATGGTGTACTCAGGCTCCTCATAAGAACTTTCTCCTGAGAAAAGTGACATTCATCTCTTCCCAGAAAACTCACTTTTGAAGAGAGTTCGTAGGTTGCTAATATCCCAGGGTGTGAGAATGACCCATTCTCACAGGCTGCCTTAAGCTAGGGTGAGAAATTCTTTCACTATGCTACATAGCTAGGGTGCGAACTTACTCTAAAGCTTGGAAAAAGATGAATTCTCGATGGTTCTAGAAGGGAATCTTCTAGAAGAATGGGTTGGCATTCGAATGGTTATCCTTGTACTAGATTCCATGATATTGTGGGAACATTCTTATCCAAGTAACCATCTCATTCTCTCCTATATATTGATGGAATTCTCATGGAAAAAGTTAAGCAAGATTCATTGGAGAATTGGTGAAAGAATTGTGTGAAGGACTTAGCTTGAACAGGAGCTTGGAGACTCTAGCAAGTCTATCAAGAGGATTTGATATTCTTCATGCAAGGATCGAGCAAGTGTGTTTGTTGGAGCCAAGAGCCACCAAAAGGAAGCTTGGGACATCAAGGCGATCAGGTTGTATCTTCTACTTTCGATTAATATGATACAGTGGCATGTACCTTTCCCATAAAGTCATTCCCACTTTATTGTGTAATTCCTTGATCATACACATAAGTTGACAGATGAATATATTTTGCTATCTTCACTTTGGTTGGTTTTTTTTGTCTTGGTCTCAACCTCACGAGAGAACCAGAGTGAAGCAGGAGCAACAGAGACCCTAGGAAGTGATACAAAGGTATGTTACTTGTTCCTTCCTACTAGCTAATTTAATGGTCAAAACTTAGGGAAAGAGTCATGTCCTGTCCTATTTTTTTCTAGATCTAGGTGGATCTAGGGAGATTTGTTAGTGTCCGCACCTACCGATTAGTCCGATAAAAAAATTGGCAACTCCATTGGGGAGATAACTCGTTTTCTTTGTGGTTTTTGGTGTTTTTCCTTGGCCATTTTCTCTCACCTTACCTTTCTCCATTCATATCAATCTCTGAGTCTTTAGGATACCCTGATAGACCCTCTAGGTCTAGAGGCCTCTTCAAAGTTTGTGTCTTTTTCCAAAAATTTGATTAGTTTCATACATTCTCGCACTGCACTCCACAGTAGCCTGTGAGAATCTATAGAGTTCACACCCTACTTTTAGGTTCAGTGTGAGGTTCTTGCACTCTGCTCAAAGCTCACCTATGAGAAGGACCCATTCTCACACTGTGTAATACTGCTAGCTTGCGAACCCTCTTTATCAAAATTTTTTATTTGAGTTTTTTCATCTTCAACTGCCCAGATTAGTTTAGGTGCCTAAAAAGAGTTTCTTGGACCATTGGTTGATGTTTTTCTTGTCTTCGTTTTTGTGCATGAACAGTCTTAGGATTTCAAAGGCTCTTCCTGTCACTTGTTCTTGACTTTCATTTCTTGAATTTTCTTGGCAAAGCTATACTCTTTGATTTCATAATCTAAGTGTGCTTGTTTGGTTAAGGACCGACGATCGGTTGAAAGTTGAGATTCTTTGTCTTTATCATTTGCTTATTCTTTGAAAGATCACTTTTCTTATGCAATTGAAAAGACCAGTTTGGTTTTCTTGTTATTTTTGTTTCCATTAAAAGATTGGTTTGGGTTGTTATATATTGCTTGTTCATTCATTTTTGGTTTTCTGAATTCTCACCATCATGGTGTAGGTCCTTTTTGAAAAGTGAACAACGCTTTTATTTCAAAATCATTTTCGTTTTCGAAAGTATTGAAAATCAATTGTTGAAATTATTGAAAAAGAAACAATAGAGAATTGTTATTGATGCGTGATTTGTTGCAATTGCATTTTAAAGGAAATTGTGTCATGTAGTTCAAAGGTTGATCCAAAAAACTTCTCTTTCCCTCCCATACATAGGATTCATTGAACGAAAATTGATATATTTCATTCTCATCCATGCATAGTTGGGTCAGAGTCTCATACAACATCAGTTTCATCTCCGTTTCATTTGAGTAAACAACAACTCTTAATAACACTGCGCAATTGTAAAATTTATCTAGTAACTCTTTTCTAAGGCTCTATTACACCAACATTTAGCTAGGCTAGCACTTTGGAATAGGAAGAGAGATACACTCTCCAAAGCACAAAACACACAATAGAATCTTGTGTTAAGGAGTGTTAAATTCCATTTGCAACATCTTGTCCTGGGAAGACCTTCTCAAACAAGGGTCAAACACGAGGTCGCATTGATATTGACAGAGTTACTCACCCTGCTTTGTTGATATTGGTGTAGAGATTGCACGTATTACGGGGATCACTTGGAGGTATACCCACAATGATGAGTGGAATACTTTTGAGTTGATTTTGAGCTAGATACCCTACCCTTGCATGTGGATCGGACTGTCGACTGTCCCCCCAGGCTTTATTATTATCGGTGGTAACCTTAGTATCCTATCTTTCTAGGTTCTTACACGAGGTGACTGTGAAGGGGAAAGTCTTCATGGTACCTGGAATCAACGTTGGCCAAACTCACTTAGGCTCCTTGGAGGGTATACCCACAATTATGTGTGGGAGCCTGCACCATGGTGTAAGTCTATTAAGAAGGTCATCAGTGTAACTTTTCCACCCTAGCCCAGCTCCTTCTCATCTTGTTGTTGTGATGTTGGATTTCATCACCAACTAGTGACTTCAAAATTAGAAGGTCTTGTTTGCTTGGTGTTGTTTCCTAGATTTTGTTTACTAGCATGTGTTGTTTGTGTACCAAAGTTGACCATATGATTTTCTTCATAAGTTTGTCACTCGTTTACAATCGCTCCTCCACATCTTCACATAGAATGCAGGGTTTATCTCCAGAGCATCTGGAAGGTTCTCAACCCTTGCCTACAAGTACACCTGAGGTCTCTCCTCGGCAAAGTGAAGTCATAGCCGTCACCACGCCACAAGTGGAACGAACTGACTCTCTCAAACATTTATGAATTACCAATACTCAAGAGGACTTTCGACTTCACCCTGATTCTGAGTGAACATTTATGCAACTGAATTATTTCGGAGAATTAGTTGTTACCTCTTCTGGATCACCAGTTGGACCCTTTCCAGGCATTAAAGGCCAAGATATTTTTTGGTCTATGGGCATTTTTCGATGGGACATTTTTGGTCCAGGTTCACCTGTGATTTCCAAAATCATCTCACTTGTGGTTTCCGAAATCTCTAGTCCAAATACAGTACCGTTTACTACCGCCTATCACTTTATCGTCCCTATCGAAATGGCCCATCACACAGATACTACGAGTGTTCCAACCAAGTTTACTGCGGTCAGTATTGCTCCCATCAGCACACCGCATAGGCCCAATGTCACTCTGACACTACCACCTGGATACCATGCATTGAATGATTCCATTCCCACTCCTACGCAAACCCCATCCGGCTCTCCTGCTGGTCCTTCTTCTTCTGGGCACTCTCTTCCTGGTTTTATTCCGACACTACCTCAATTTCCTTTCAGAGGACCTTCCACATCTTCTACTGGCAGTCTTAATCCTAGTGGCATTATTTCGTCATTCACAACAAATTACAAGATTCCCGTTGGTGGACAATTTCACCAAGGTGGTATGACTCAACCCCCTCTCAATGGGAAAATTCCTATTGGAACACAGATCGCAATTGGAACACAACCCCCAATTGGAACGCTACCCCCAATTGGAACACCACCTTTGATGGGAGGACCAACCCCACCTTATGGTCAAAACATACCTCCGTCCTTGGCACAGTATTGGAATCAGTTGATACAACATCCTTCTCAATCGACTAGGGGGCAACAGTTTCCAGCTGCATCTATGATACCCCCTAGTATGGACCAACCATATCCGAGTACATTCAATACCATTTGGGGGGTGAATGCTCAAACTCAAGTCCCTATTCCAGGGTATAATCCTATCAGCTACTATCCTCTTCAACCACCACTGAATCTTCCTGGGTCTTCACATTATATGCAGACTACTTATGGTCCTACTGGTTTGCCAATGGGGCTTCCTCCCCAAAGCCACCAGTACCCGTAGGTGAATCGACAATTACCCTTTTTGGCCACTTTGGATCTTCTAGATTTGTCAAGGATTTTAAATGATCCAATTCGTCACTCTCCCCAATGGCCTGCTATACCCGCCAGGTTACCATCGGACATCCCTAAATTCGATGGCAAAGCAGGAGAGGACCCAAACAATCATGTTATGAATTTTCACCTATGGTGTTCATCCAACTTGTTGATGGATGACTCTATTCATTTACATCTTTTTCAACAAACCCTTAGAGGTTCTGCTACGAAGTGGTATATAGAATTGCCACGAGGTTTCTTCTCTAACTTCAACACCCTAGATATGGCTTTCCTCACACTCTACCAGTTACCGATTTGTTATGACACAGGGATAGAGATTTTGACTTCTTTAAAACAAAACAAAGCCACTCATATATCCGATCACATTCATGAGTGGTGAAGGAGATGACGTCTCATTAAACTCAAACTCCCCGATTAGTTGCTGGCAGAATGGTTCACAAAATCATTTGTGAATGACATCGGTCATGACATTGCCATGGGTGGAGTAGTCATAGAAGAGAAGGCCATAAGTCGTGCTCAATACCTTGACCTCGTTTACTCACAAATGGGTACCCTTTACGATTTACTACCTGACTTACCTCATCCTTCCACTTCCGCCACTTCAACTACTCCAGCTGCTTTGCATGTAGCCGACGGTGTGATTGGCACTTTTCAGGCCCAACCACATTCTGCCTCAAGCACAAACCCCAAACCTACTTTTAATGTTCAAAATTCTCCGTCTCCTACCCCTCCTGCTGGTAAGACTTCTGATGTAAATGTAGTCCAATCTAACCCAGCCGGTAAAAACAAATCTAAAAAGGGAAGAGGTAAGAATAAGGAGGACAAAAATAATTCTCAAGCAGAGCGAACCAAAACTACACCTGTTGACGATCGGGATAAGCGCAAACCTCGATACCCTTGTCTTATCTGTGGTGATGATCACTACACGAAGGATTGTCCACGAAGCGCCGAGGTCACTAAGTTCCTTCAAGGAGCTCCAAAACCACCTGCTCCGGCCATTTTATCCCAACCCTTCTCGTCTCAACAACAGGCTCAGTTGGTCATTCATGACCAACCCTCATCTTCTACTACATCCTATGTTTTGATGTGTACTAGCGATTCAAAGCAGAGTGACATTGCACTCACTACTCGAGCCAAATATTATTCTCCCTCTAAAGAGAAGGTTGATGATCTACCTCCTTCCTTGGTACAACCCTCTCCCACGACTCCACCTACTAACGATCCTCTTCATCTCGAATGACCAAGCCTCGACATAGTTCTTCAACCCCCCCCAAAGGATGTCGTTCAGAAATCAACTTTCAATCCTCATGCTCATGTTGTCCATAACTACAACATTGTTGAAGATCTGGCCCAAGCACCTTCTGCGATGTCAGCCCTCAAAGTCCTTCAAAGTTGTCCTATGCAACGGAAGCACTGATGAAAGCTATCAGTAGAATCGATCCGACAGATACGAATTTAATAATTTTTGACTTGGAAGATCACATTCCAAGGTTACCCCCTCAACTTGCATTCCAAATCCAAGTGATTGTCTCTGACAAAAAAATTTGTTGAATCGTTATCGATGAGGGTGCCTCGACATGTGTCATGTCTCTTGCTTGCTGGAAAGCCATTGACTCTCCTTCTTTGAATGAATCCCAGAACAATCTTAAAGCCTTCAATGACTCCATTTTTAAGCCCTACAATATCCTTCCTTCGTTCCCATCACGTTAGAAGGAAAAACGGTCCAAGTCGAAGTGGAAGTCTTTGATGCTCCCCTTGATTACAATATTTTGCTTGGCTGCAGTTGGATCAATTCCGTGCACACGGTTGTGTCAACCCTTTTCTGTGTGGTACATTTCCCACATCAAGGAAAGGTCGTCCCCATCGACCAACTAGCCTTATTTAATTTTGATACCCATACTGGAAACGTACCATTCATCGCTAAAACCCCACCGGGTTATGAGAATGTCATTGTAGGCCTTCTAAAAGACTCTTCGTTAATGGGTACTTTCCCCATTCCATCGCCCGATGTTCCATGCTCATATATTGCTTCAATCAACATGATCTCCACCTCGATTCATGAACTTCTTGTGTCTCACACCCCTGGATAGTACCTAACCCTGGAGATCATCTTCGTTACGGTGACGAAATGCCATTAAGTCTGGTCGAATCTTCCTATCAGGCCATTCAATCGAAAACCCCTTCTACCCCCTCTCTTGGTGAGTTGCCTCCCGATCCTTTTCGTGTCATTTTTCCCACCGACAAAATGATCATGTCTATCATGGAAGAAACCCCTTGGGACGATGGACATCATCATTCCATCCTCTTTCTGGAGAAACATACCATTGAGAACTACCAACGCATCTCAACTTCGTTGACCGTTGTCGTCATCTCAACCGTTCCCGAGTCCGCACATGATGTGTTTTCTGAAGGGAACTTAAGAAATATCTCGCCCACTATTCGCCTTGACATATTCGTCAAACCTGGGATTGTCGAAAATGTCCATATCGGAGATTCATGTTCTTTTGAAGAAATTGTCACCTACACATCTCTTTTCAAAGAGTTTCGTGACATCTTTGCCTGGAGCTATGAAGAAATGTCGGGTATCGACCCTGATATTTTGATACATGAGATCAAGACATACCCCGATGCTAAACCCATCCGAAAATGCCTTTGTCCAGTTCACCCACGTAAAGCAGCTGCTATTAAGCTCAAAGTTGAGAATCTTCTTAAAGCCCACTTTATTTATCTAGTGGCTCTAATAGACTGGGTTTCCAATCTTGTCCCAATCGACAAGAAACAAGGCACAATTCGTGTATGTGTTGATTATAGGGATATCAACAAAGCTTGTCCCAAAGAAAACTTTCCTACCCCTTTCATCGATTAGATTGTCGACGATTGCACCGGAAGTGAAATATTCTCTCTGATGGATGGTTTCTCCAGGTATAATCAAATCAACATTGTTCCCAAGGATCAACATAAGACTGCTTTTATTTTTCCTTGGGGTACTTTTGCCTATCAGGAAACTCCCTTTTGGTCTCAAGAAAGATGGCACAACTTTTCAACGCACTATGTCTTATGCTTTCCATGATATCAAACACATCATCCAACCATATCTGGACGATTTACCCGCTCACTCAATGCACTGAGTCGATCATCCAACCCACCTCCGAGCCATTTTTGTTCGCTGTCGGTTCTACCGTATACGTTTGAATCCTCATAAGTGCGTTTTCTGCGTGGAATCTAGACGACTTCTAGGTTTTATCATTTCGCGTCAAGGGATCCGGGTGGATCCTTTAAAGGTTGAGGTGATCCTTAATCTCCCTCATCCTTCTATACTTCGCTAGTTACAAAGTTTGCAGGGGAAAGTAAACTTTCTTCGTCGTTTTATCCCAAATTATGTCGAGATAACTCGTGGATTTACGCGGATCTTAAAAAAGGGTTCATAGTTTGTCTGGGATACCATCGCCAACAATGATTTTGAAGATTTGAAATTGTCCCTAACGCATGCTCCACTTCTCTTTCCCCCAGATTACAGTCGTGATTATTTCCTCTACCTTGTTGCCTCGGATTACACCATTGGTATGGTTCTCGTCCAAGAGGATGATGCTAACGATGAACATGTTATATACTACTTGAGTCAAAGTCTAACACCTACCGAAATCAAGTATTTACATGTCTAAATACTGGCCTTGGCTTCCATCCAAGCCATCCAACGCTTCTGACACTATATCCTCTCGCGCAAGACTATAGTGATTTCCAACTGCAATCCTATGCAACACATTCTCACACGTCAATTGCTAGGGGGAAATTACTTCAAATGGATTGTGATACTCCAGGAGTTTGACTTGGAATTCAAACGCGCCAAGTCCAAGAAGTCCTTAGTATTTGCTGAGTTGATATGCGACTTTCCCTATTCTCAAATGGAAAATGTATCAACTGATTCATTACCCGATGAATCTATTTTCCTTATCAGCACTGATGATCTTTGGTATGGTGATATCATCATATATCTCCAAACCCAGACTTTCTGGCCAACTTTGTCTAGTACTGAACGACGTCGAATACGCTACCAAGCCCATCAATACATTATCCTCAGGGATACTCTTTATCATCGGGGGATTGACTCTGTTTTTTGACGCTGCCTAATGTTCGACGAAGCCGAGAAATCTTTGAATGACTGCCATTCTAGAGCATGTGGTGGTCATGTGTCTGGGTATGCTATTGCCCAGAATATCTTACGAGCAGGGTATTTTTGGCCTTCTTTATTTAACGACTACATAATTGTTGTTCAAAAATGACATTCTTGCCAGACCTATAATCAGAAGATACGGTCACATCCTGCTCCTCTTCACCCTATGGTCTCCATTGGTCCCTTTGCGAAATGGGGCATCGATTTCATGACATGTCACCCTCACTCGGTCGAGGGGCATGGATACATTATTGTAGTTGTCGATTACTTTATGAAATGGGTCGAGGCGATGCCGACATTTGACAACACTGGAAGGACCGCAACATTATTCATTTTTAATCATGTCATAGCTCGTTTTGGTGTTCCCCAAGCTATCATCACCGATCACAGTAGCCACTTTAGAAACTTCATGATGTTTGAACTTACTGAAAAAGTTGGGTCTTCTCCATGATAACTCAATGCCCTATTACCCACAAGCCAACGACCAGGTTTTCACAAAACAGGGATTCACAGGGATTCACAAAACAAGTTGGCACACAATATTGTTTTCGGCATTGTGGGCTTACCATACATCCGTCAAGTCCTCTACTGGTTTTACACCTTTCCGGTTAGTCTATGGTTTGGAATCCATTCTCCTGATTGAATGTGAGATACCCTCTTTAAAACTAGTTGTTGAACTCCTACCAAACACTTCTGCTGAGGAAGAACGTCTATTGTATCTTATGTGATTAGACGAAACTCGACGTGATGCTACCCTAGTCATAGAATCTCAGAAAAAACGTGTCAAGGCCCAATACGACAAACATGTCAAGCCTCACATTTTCTCCGAAGGAGATATCGTTCTTCTCTATGAACAAGATCGAGATATGCTAGGAGTTGGAAAATTTGAAGGCATGCGGCGAAGTCCTTATATCGTTCGACGAGTTTTGGAATAAGGAGCTTATGAGTTAGTAGATTATGATGGTATCCCTTTGAGTGAACCCAAGAATGGGTTGTACTTGAAAAAGTACTATGCATAAAATCATCTGTGCACGAGTACTTGTATTTCTATTGTATCATACTTCTTGTGTGTTACTATAGCTTGCTTTCGTCGTTATCTAGTCTCTACCCTTATGTGACGTTGTGTTTGATTTCCAGTTGTCGGAGTCTTTGCTACCCTATATTGGCTTTGCTGATGGTGCTAGCCATAGTACTCAGAACCTTTCTTCCACTACATCGGCAATTTACGCCCCTACAAATGAACTTGTCTCCTTACGAGGTGTGTGTCTTGGGCGTGCAACCAACAACATTGCAGAGTATAACACCGTTATCGAATTGTTGATTGATGTTATCTCGCTTGGAATCTGTCATTTGGTTGTGCAACTTGATTCACAGCTTGTAGTACTACAGTTAAGTAATGTCTATACTATTTGAAGTCCTACTTTTTTATGGGTGTATTTGCGAATTCGCCTCTTGGAATGTTATTTTGATTATATTGAATATCAACATATTCCTAGATGTCTAAATACATTAACTGATGCATTGGATAACTATGTATTAGATAGACATTTGGATCATTTATAAATCAATCACATCAATTTTCATAACACAAGATAAATTGGTAGAAGCTATATGTATATATAATGATCAAAAGAGTTTTTTACAAAAAATTTTGTCCGAAGACCAAAATGTCAAAATCTGAAGCTTATAGCTTCTACAAAGTGACATCATGGATGACATTCACGGTAACATACGACTTCCCGGGCAACCCTACGGAGCAGTCGACCTATGGACTCTGACACTCCTACTGTGTGACGTTGATAACGTCGTGGAACCTCTCCAAGAGGCATGTCTAGAATATCTGTTGTCAAACCCTCTAGGTTTTGTTCCACTGCTTGATAATCCTCAACGTCCCATTGTGGCACTGGCACCACCTCTCCTCGTCACTGAATGGGAGAAATACCAGGAGGTCGGTAAGGTCCCACATCTCTGTCATCAAACAAATTTTGTATTTAGTCTTTGGACAAATATATATATAAAAAAAAAACATTTTCATATGATTAAATTCATAAAAACATTTAAAAGGAAAAAATTGTGTACCTCTTACCAAGTTCCCCCCACTGATCATCCTCCGGCAGGACTAAGTCCGGATCTTCTTGGAAATCCAACCCGACATAAGCATAATCATCGACCATCAACATATGTGGTCACAACCAGTCGAAGAAGGTATTGTCATACTTTATTATTGGTCCAGCTACGTGCCGGGACATGAGTTGACACCATCTCAGCATTCTTAGATCCCTGGGAGCCGGTAAATCCCACTCAACCTACAGTCTCAGTAATGGAACCCTCTTGAGAAAGAAGGACACTAACAAAGACCCGTACCTGAATTTCTTCAGGTTTCCTCGTCTGCATTTGGTCAACTGCCTTTTCATACTTCGAAGATAATTTGGATTTATGTAGGAACACAATGAAATACAGAAATACACATAAACATAGAGATGCAGTGGAAATAAGACTTCATTTCATTAATAACAAATGACTGAAATATACTTACAGATAGAATGGAAATAAACTAGCTAGGCGTTGGTAGCTTATCTCCAAGAAGAGATGTGGCCGCTACTCGTATCCGTGAGAAGATGATTACAATGAGGCTCTGAAGGCCCTTTTACAATAAACGGGAATGCCAAAAGTCCTAGACATCCAAAAACCTAACCCTGGGAGATGAAGTGCCAAAAGTCACGTGGGCCCCATTTGGGTAAGTTGGTACATCAACTGCCTGGGGTCGTAACTTTTGCATACGATCTTCGTTTTAGGCATATGATAGCCCATTGGAAAGATCTATCCGAGGACTACAAAATTTTGCACAAACGATATTTTGCGACCACAACATACCCCAAAAAACGTCGTTTAGGGCCTCAAAACGGCTCCAGAAGTTCGAGACCCGAAAAACTGCTAAAAATAGTAAACTATGCGAAAACTAAAAAACTGAAAGAAGCAATGGTGGGGGTCCAAGTGGAATAGGTGGGTGGCCACCAATATCCACCTGGATCATTTCTCCCCCCTTAGGAAGCAATGGTCCCCATTGCGTTGAGTTCCTCCATGAGATGAGGAAACTTCTGCTGAACTTGGTCCCTGGTGAGCCATTTTCCTTGGTGAAGGAGTTGGTCTGCTTTGACAACTCGATATAGCAGTATCCTTTGTTTTCAGGTGTGCTTGATTTATGTATCCATGATCTGATCAGATCTGGATTCTTCCATGCAGTCTATATTTAACTCTGTTGGTGTGAGTTGTTTCGCCATGTCGGATGCGTCTAGTAGAGGTGGAAAGTAGGGCTGAAGGTGGTCCACATTGAACACTAGGTGCAGACCAAGGAATGGTGGAATGCTGAGCTCAAAGGCATTTTCCCCTACAACCTTGGTGAGGGTGTATGGCCCATATTGAAGCGGACGAAGCTTGCGGTGGGGTCCAACAAGGCGCTCCTTTTGAAAATGTAGCCACACTTTGTCGCCAACTTGGAAGTTGTGTGGCACACGATGTTGATCATGTCGTTGCTTGTAATTAGCATTGGCTCTGTCCAATATGTCATGTACCTATTGGCAGATGTGTTGAATGTTCTCAATGAATTTGTTTTCCTTATCTACCTCAGACTGGACATGAGTTGAATCTTCCTGAGTAGCCACAAATGGCATGGCTATGTCAATGGGACATAGTGGCTGGAATCCCAAGCCCACTTGAAAGGGGTTGTGGCTTGTTGAGCTATGGAGAGCCTAGTTGTAGCTATTTTGTACATAGGGGAGGCTCTCATCCCATGTGCATGGATGCTTTGAATTGTACATGTGCAGAATGTGTATGATCATCCGGTTGACGACCTTTGTCTAGCCATCAGTTTGTGGATGGAAAGCTGTGGACTTGGTGAGCTTGGTGTCCAACATTGACCATAGGCTAGACCAAAATGTACTGAGAAACCTATTGTCCCGATCTAAGATGATAGACTGTGGGATATGAAAGTGTACCAACACTCGTTCAAAGAAGAGTTTAGCAGTGGCTTTTGCTGTGATATTCTTCTTGTAGGCCATCATAATGGACATCTTCGAGAATCGGTCGACGACCAAAAAAACACAGTCATTTCCATGCTTAGTAGAAGGAAGGCCCGACATGTAATCCATAGAGATGGATTCCCAAGGTCGACTAGGGGTAGGAAGCGGAGTATAGAGGCCTTGCTTCTTGATTGTCGGTTTGGTAATGGCACAAGTAGTGCAGGACTTGATGTACTTCCCGACATATTGTCGAAGGTTCAGCCAATAGAAATACTTTTGCAGTACTGCCATGGTTTTCTCGACCCCGAAATGCCCAGCGACTTGACTGTAGTGCGCCTCCCAAATCATCTTGGCATGCTCGCTTGAAGGAACACAAAGGTGTCCCAAGTGACAAAGCAGGGCATCCTGGAGGAGAAAATTGGGAACTTGCTTACCCTCCAAGAGTGTATTGTATGTGTGGCCGAATTCTGGATTACTTGTGTAGAGAAGCGACCAATCGGAAGTCTTGTGCCCACAAGAGTTGAGCACAGTGGTTAGCACCATGATGGGTGGTCGACTGAGGCAGTCTGCAACATTATTGGTGCTTCATTTTTTGTACTAAATGTTCAAATAAAACTGTTGTAGGTATGTGGACCACTTCTGATGGCGATCATTCTGCAACTTCCCTTGTGTCTGTATGAACTGCAGGGGTCGGTGGTCTGTGTGGATGACTGTTTCCTTTCCCAAAATGTAATTCTTCCATTGTCGACAAGCCTGCATAATGGAATACATTTCTTTGTCATAAGTGGGATACTTCCAGACTGTGTCAGAAAGTGTCTCACTGTGATATGCCACTGGATGCCCATGTTGAGTAAGGACTGCCCCAATAGCATAGTCAGAGGCATCTGTCTCGATCTCAAATG
>ML815507.1:70470-90484 GCA_009831015.1 Picea engelmannii
TCAACTCCCCGAATGCCTTCTGTTGAGATTCAGACCAAAATAATTTTTCTTTAGCTCCTCCCTTGGTGACTTGACTCAAGGGCCAAGTGATATGAGAGAATCCCAACACAAACCTACGGTAGAAATTGGCAAGACCTAAAAAGCTGCGAAGCTCTGTTAGGGTGGCTGGGGCTGGCCAATCCCAAATGACTTGGATCTTTGCTGGATCCACATGAAGCCCCCGCTCATCAATAATGTATCCCAGATACTGAACCTGGGTTATGCCAAAAGTGCATTTCTCCAAATTGGCACACAACTTGTGTTGCCACAGTGTTTGGAGGATCTGTCGGATATGGTGGAGGTGCTCTTCCCAAGTCTGGCTGAAGATCAGAATGTCATCCAAGTACACCACTACAAATGAGTTGGTGAATGGCTGCAGGATGCCATCCATTAGCCTCATGAAGGTTGCAGGGGCATTCGTCAACCCGAAAGGCATGACCAACCATTCAAAAAGGACCTCCTTGCATTTGAATGCAGTCTTCCACACATCAAAGGGTTCGATTGGTACCTGGTGATACCCAGACTTCAAGTCGATCTTGCTGAAATATTTTTCCCCTTTGAGTTGGTCCAGAAGGTCATCAATCCATGGGATCGGGAACCTATTTCGAATAGTGATCTTGTTCAGTGCCCCATAGTCAATGAAGAGTCTCCAAGTCCCATCCTTCTTTTGCACCAATACGATCCGACTCCCACAAGGCGATGAACTCGGCCGGATGTGACCTTTCTGCAACAGCTCCTGAATTTGCCTCTTGATTTCATCATTCTCCAGGACAAAGCGTTGATAGATGGGTCCATTGGGCAGCGGTGCACCTGGGGTCAGATCGATGGGGTGCTTGACCTGGCAGTGTAGAGGCACCCTTGCGAGGGAGCTGAAGATGTCCTCATACTCTTCCATGACCTTATCCATCTGTTGTTTTTGTGCAGTGGGGCCTTGTCTGGAGGTCATGACCACAGTCTTCCACTTTCCCTGAGGGTGGATGATCAGGAAAACAAATTTCCTAGTTTTGGAAATGAGCTTTCTGCATTGTTTTGCAGTAACCAAAGAGATGGTGGTAGGCGGTGCTATCTCCGGTATCCTGTACAACTTATTGCCCAAAGTGATAATAACAGCATGAGGCCTAGACTCATACACAACATGTCGCTTCCACAAGTACGGCTGGCCTAATAATACATCAAAAACATCAAGAGGAGCAATGTCACATAATACCTCATCCGTGAAGGGCTTGATACTGTAGGGAAGGCGACATTGTCGACTGACGTGGAGGTCCTGTCCTTGGTGAAACCACCCGATGGTGTATGTTTGTGGGTGTGCTATGGTTGGCAAGCCCAACCGCTTCACGACCTCTACCAAGATGAGGTTCTTCTGGCTCCCGCTGTCGACAATGAACTGCAACGCGGAACCCTTTACCCACATTTTGGAATGGAAGAGACACTCTGCCTCCTCTGGATCTTCTGGTTCCTCCTTCTGGATATTTGTGGTGGCAACGGTGGCATTGGGATCCGCATCAATAATCTACTTCCCCTTGTTATTCCCCTTTTTAGGTTCTGATTCAGAGTCGGAGCATGTATCTGATTCAGAAGCCTTCAACTCGGCTACTAGTGACTGCTTGGCCTGACACTCACTTGTGTTGTGAGTGGAGCTCTTATGGAACTCACACCACTTTGCCGTGTCCTTTTTTGGCTTCGTGGTGTTGTTATTTTCTTGTGTCTTTGGTGGGTTGTCCTAGGCTGCCCCGCCTTGGCTTGGTCCTTTTTTTTGCGGTTTGGGAGTATCTTTCCCGTGCTTCTGATTTGCAGACCCAAAGTCTCACTTCTTCTGTTTGAACTTCTGCTCAATCTTGGCAGCTTATCGGTATGCCACACCAAGTGAGGAGATGTCAAGGAACTCCATTTCCTCCTTAATGTATCTGTGTATAAAACTGTGGTACTTTAACACCAAATTTTTCTCTGAATCTTTGATACCCAACTTTGTGCGTAGGGTATGAAACATATTCGTCATCTCATGCACATCTTGGTCCCTTTGCTGCCGCAACGTAGTCCATTGTATGTATTTGTCCTCATAGCTCCCCACGGGATAATATTGTTCCTTGATGGCATCTCAGAAAGAATTCCAAGTGGGTGTGGTCGAGAACAAAGAGGTTTCTCCCTCGCCCTCTTTCTCCGAGTAGGTTTCCCACCAGTCCTTGACATGGGGGGCAGCTTTGAGGAGTGAAAAAATAATCTTTTATCGGTAGGAAAAGTCTTGAACCGAGAAATATCCTTCTAATAGATTCAACCATCTATCTACGACATATGAATCTATTTGGCCATCAAATATGGGAATGTCAAAGTTTACTTGTACCTTAAAAGGAGTGGCACCTCCAGAGTGGCTGTTGGATGTCGATGCACCGCCAGTCGGAATCCGTTGAAGAATCTGGGCAAAGTTTTCCATCATCGCATTCCTTTGTTTCTCAAGGTCCTCCTCGAGCAACATTTTGATAGGATATCATGCTCCCTCATATTTCTTTTCTTCCCCCATGGGCATTCGTCGGGGTTTGCGAGGATGATCTTGCAAAGGTTCAACTAGATCGAGCCCCAACTCCTTATACCCCGATCTCATTGGGGACATGCAAAGAAGGATCGAGAATGAGAAGACCGCTCTGATACCACTGATATGGATTTATGTAGGAACACAATGAAATACAGAAATACACATAAACACAGAGATGCAGTGGAAATAAGACTTCATTTCATTAATAACAAATGACTGAAATATGCTTACAGACAGAAAGGAAATAAACTAGCTAGGCGCTAGTAGCTTATCTCTGAGAAGAGATGTGGCTGCTACTCGCATCCATGAGAAGATGATTATAATGAGGCTCTGAAGGCCCTTTTATAATAAATGGGAATGCCAAAAGTCCTAGACATCCAAAAACCTAACCCTAGGAGATGAAGCGCGCCAAAAGTCATGTGGGCCCCATTTGGGTAAGTTGGTACATCAACTTCCTGGGGTCGTAACTTTTGCATACGATCTCTGTTTTAGGCGTATGATAGCCCATTAGAAAGATCTATCCGAGGACTACAACATTTTTCACAAATGAAATTTTGCAACCATAACATACCCCAAAAAACGTCGTTTAGGGCCTCAAAACAGCTCCAGAAGTTTAGGACCCGAAAAACTGCTAAAAATAGTAAACTGTGTGAAAACTAAAAAACTGAAAGAAGCAATGGTGGGGGTCCAAGTGGAATAGGTGGGTGGCCACCGATATCCACCTAGATCAGAAGCACTGCATCTGCCCAGTTAAAAACCCGAGGTTCAGTACACCCTATAGCATACTTAAAGTAACTCTGGAGAGCCATGTGAGGAGCGGAACTCCTGACCATATGTGTAATGGTGAAAAAAATAGTGCGGAGGGGCAAATCCCACACTCCCCAAATAGCTACTTTCCCTTTCTTCCTCTCTACCTCGGGAACACAATGTAAGCTGCAGTACTCACTCATGGGCAGCCCACCATCTCTGCTACCAGTTAGGCTCACGTGCTACCCACGCCGTGACAGTCTTGTCAAGAAGTAAATGTCCTTGATATCCAAGGACAATGTGTGGACCCCTACATGAAATACCTGCTGATTGGGATCCCACATACGCACAAGGTACTCTAATAACCTGACTTGGGTCCTCATGCCCAGGACACAAAAGTACTTCAGAAGACCACAATTTCTCAAAGCGGCAATGGTAGGTGGATGATTTTCGGCAATGGAATTATCTTATTTGTGCTCTCTTTCATGCCATTCCAGAACAATTTTGATGGCCGCATACCTGCATAAGAAGCACAATAAGAAGATTAATAACTCTATTCATCAATTGGTTTTCTTTCATTGAGAAAAACTTCAAAATTCTTTTATGCTTTATGGTTCTCGCAGGTGTCCTTTAGGCACAGTGCGAGAACCTCGCAGGCTATTGTGGGCTCACCTGCGAGAATGACCCATTCTCACAGGTCCCGTGTAGCCCACCTGCGAGAATGGATGAGTGCAAGTATGGCTCACAAAACCAACTCAAAAATGTGTTTTTACCAATGAAAATGAAAATTTAAACCATGAAAGAGTAGAGGACAAAGAGCCTACCTCACTGTCGTTGACGGATCGTCGAATGAATTCTCGTAACTCCCGCAATCTAACACCGAATTTTGAGGGTAAAAGAGGGGCTTTTGGGCTAAAATAGTGGAAAAGTGAAAATGATATGGTAAAAAGAGTTTTACTTCTTTATATTAACTTTTACCATGTTATTGAATTTTTTATAATTATTTATTTATTAAAACCTAATTCTTAATGCCCTTTTGAGTGTAACTTTTGCAGGCATAATGACCTCGATGTTCATATACAGGGATGCAGACATAATTTTTTTTTTCATCACATGTTTTGATTTTTTTTTATGGTTTTTGTATAAAACCTCGAGCTTGGTATTTTTCCGTTCTCACACTCGAAAATACATGAGAACGTGATCGATCATACTTTTGTCACTTTTTCGGGCTCAACAAGGTTATACGAAAAAGGAACCCCCCTGGAGTCCTCTTTAAGCTCTTTTTAGACTCTCTAAACATGAAAAGATAACCAAGCGACCTTGCTATTTTCACGCTCAATAAACTATTTGAAGAAAGCATCTGTTGGGAGATAATTTATCTCTTTTTCAGTCTCATCAGACTATTTTATGAAAAAGGAACTGAGAGAGTTCTCTTTTAAGTGTTTTTACAAACTCTATAATCATGAAAAACCTTCGAGTTTTCTATCTCTTGACTCGTTAAACAAACATTGACAAACCCATAATGGGACTGAACTACTCCTTCCTAGGGTTTGTTAAACATACTCCGAAGGACTTATTCGAAGGATAAGCTTATATCAACAAGCATATGTTATTCTCCTCAAGCTTGCGAAAAAATAAAGAGTTACTCGCCAGAAATGGTGTGGGGAAATTTGGGAAAGGGATATGTTTTCATCTTCATATTGATTGGCAGTAAGTGTTGCTCTTGAACATGACACCCCCTATTCATTATATTTGAAGCCGGTTTGGAGAAATCCATTTGTCTCTCATTCGATTTGCTACAAGGTCATACCCTGTGTCATCTTTGAGTCAATGTTTCCAAATCATTGGTCATGTCGTTCATATGTTCAAGAGAAGTCCATCTGAAACCTTTATTGAGTCGGCCATCTGTAGTTGTTCATTCTCTCTGTGTCGACCTTCCCTGTGTCCAGTTCAACTTACATCATACTCTGTTTCACCTTCAAAATCTGTTACTCATTTCGTGTCATTGATGGGGGATACATCAAGGCCCTCCTGTGACGAGTTTTGTTTCATCAACTTCAGCTCATTATCCAAAATCAAGACTTAGAAATTTTTCGTACCTTGGAACCTGCATGCCTCAATGGCAGGTTTCCTCGCTTTCGATAGTGGGTTTACATCATTGACCCTTGATCAAAAGATTTTGTCAAATGTTCAACTTCAACTCATTCATTCAGACTCGATGGATTGTACTAGAGTACCTTTGGATTCATTGACATTAATGGTGATTTCCCTCACACTTGTTAACAGTTTCATCAATGACCGGTAATCAAGTGGTTTCTGCCATGTTCGACTTCAACACATGTAATCACATGGTTAGATTCGTACTTTTTGGCGACGAGATTGAAGACCCTGGATATCATCTCTTTGTCTAGGTTGTGATGGAGTATGTATAATTTGTGACACATAGATCCACTGTGTATGTCTCGTGGCTATGTCATCTTAATTTGAAATTTCTTGCATAGATCCATAGTGTATTCCTGGTGGCTATACTATATTTTGACAGCATGGATCCACAGTGTATAATTGGTGGCCATGACATATGTCTACAATTTCATCCGTATATGATCTGAGTATGGGAATTCCTATCTCATAATGAGTATATTTGATATTCTGCAAATGCTTGGTTGTTCACAGGTTTCAGATTAGATGTGCTCCTGGTTTTCGACACACACATGCAGTTTACAAAGTCTTTCGGTTGTCACTGGTTCTGGCCTCATACTTTGGGGGGCATTTTGTTACCCATGATTTTGGTCAATCTTGATTTTGTATTGATGATGGTGTACTCAGGCTCCTCATAAGAACTTTTTCCTGAGAAAAGTGACATTCAACTCTTCCCAGAAAACTCACTTTTGAAGAGATTTCGCAGGTTGCTCATATCCCAGGGTGCGAGAATGACCCATTTTCGTAGGCTGCCTTAAGCTAGGGTGCGAACTTGCTCTAAAGCTTGGAAAAAGATGAATTCTCGATGGTTCTAGAAGGGAATCTTCTAGAGGAATGGGTTGGCATTCGAATGGTTATCCTTGTACTGGATTCCCTGATATTGTGGGATCATTCTTATCCAAGTAACCATCTCATTCTCTCCTATATATTGATGGAATTCTCATGGAAAAGGTTAAGAAAGATTCATTGGAGAATTGGTGAAAGAATTGTGTGAAGGACTTAGCTTGAACATGAGCTTGGAGACTCTAGCAAGTCTATCAAGAGGATTTGATCTTCTTCATGCAAGGATCGAGCAAGTGTGTGTGTTGGAGCCAAGAGCCACTGAAAGGAATCTTGTGACATCAAGGCGATTAGGTTGTATTTTCTACTTTCGATTAATATGATACAGTGGCATGTCACTTTCCCATAAAGTCATTCTCACTTTATTGTGTAATTCCTTGATCATACACATAAGTTGACAGTTGAATATATTTTTCTATCTTCACTTTGGTTGGTTTGTGTTGTCTTGGTTCTGACCTCATGAGAGCACCAGAGCGAAGCGATAAGAACAAAGAATCTAGGAAGCGATACAAAGGTATGTTACTTGTTCCTTCCTACTAGCTAATTCAATGGTCAAAACTTAGGGAAAGAGTCATGTCCTGTCCTGTTTTGATCTAGATCCAGGTGGATCTAGGGAGATGTTTTAGTGTCTACACCTACCAATTAGTTCGATAACAATAGTGTGCCATAAACGGTGTCATTTTTGTTGTAGTATGAAAGGAAGTGTTATACCACCATTCTGCCAAGGGTAACCATTTGAACCATTTTGTTTTTTTATCAGAGACAAAGCACCAAAGGTAGCCTTCCAGGCATTTGTTCACTATCTCAGTTTGTCCATCAGATTGAGGATGATAGGATGAGCTATGAGCTAATTGAGTACCCAAACAAGAAAATAATTCTGTCCTAAAATGTCCACTAAAGATGGGGTCTCTGTCAATTACAATAATCTTTGGGTTGCCATGTCGCTTTTGAACTCTCTCCATGAATGCGATGGAAAATATGTTGTCTTTGAAGTGATGACAAAGTGCACAAAAGTGTGTGTACTTGGTCAGTCTATCAACAATAACCATGATGACACTCTTTCCTTCAAACTTTGGTAACCCTGTGATGAAATCCATGGAAACCTCCTCCCAGCATTGACTTGGGACAGCTAATGGTTGTAAAATACCTGGGGTATTAATGTTTTCCACCTTATTTTGTTGGAAAACCAAACATTCTTCCACAAATATTTGAACATCAGTTTTAAGTCTATGCCAAAAAAATTCCTTCTTGACCCTATGGTACGTTTTCAAAAATTCTGAGTGCCCTCCTACTGGAGAGGTGTGCCATTCCAATAGTACCTTTTGTTTGAGTTGGGAGTTCTTACATAAATATAAACAATGTTTGTACCATAGTGAATCATTTTTCCATGTAAATGTATTTGATGCACTGGAATCCTGCTGCAACCTTTGAATGAGAGTCCACACTTTTTTGTCATTCTTCCTTTCATCCCTTACTTCTATTATCCAATCGAGTTGGATGATTGAGATAGCATAGAGAAAGGCCTCAACATCTTCATCCTTTCTTAAGAGTGCATCTTCCACAACATTTTTCTTCCCTTTTTTTATAGATGATTTCAAAATCATAAACCAATATCTTGGTCACCCATTTTTGTTGTTCTTCTAAAGATAGTGTTTGTTCCAAGAAGTATTTAAGACTATCGTGATCTGTTTTGACCTTGAAGTGCCTACCTATTAGGTAAGGACTCCATTTCTTCAATGCATGTAGTATTTCCATCATTTCCTTCTCATAAATGGGTTTGTGTAAGTCCTTTACCTTGAGTGGTTGACTTTCAAAAGCTAGGGGCCTTCCTTCTTGCATTAGGACAACACCAATTCCATTTCCCAAGGCATCACATTCCACAATAAAGGTTTTTGTGAAGTCTGGAGTGGTCAAGATAGGATATTTTTCACATCACCTCTTTAAGTTGTTCAAAAGATTTAGTTGCCTCTAGAGTCCATGAAAATCCATCCTTCTTTGTTAGTGTTGTTATTCTTCCATAGTGTCGAACAAACTTGTGGTAGTAACTTGCCAAACCCAAAAATCCTCTAAGATTCTTCAAGGCTTTGGGAATCATCCAGTCCATCATGGCCTTAATCTTGTTAGAGTATACCTTGACACCTTCATGAGATACAATATGACCCAAATAATCTATCTCATTCCCTCCAAAGAAACCTTTGGATGGTTTGGCATATAGTTGTTGCTCATTTAGTAGTTGTATCACCTTGTCAACATGTGGCACATGATCCTCCCAAGACTTTCTATAGATTAGTATATCATCAAAAAATACTAACACAAATTTTTTAAGAAAGGGCTTGAAAATGTAATTCATAAACCCTTGGAATGTGGAAGTTTCATTTGTAAGGCCAAAAGCCATGACCAAAAATTCATAATGGCCTTCATGAGTTTAGAATGTTGTTTTTGGGATATCTTCTTCCTTCATTCTAATCTGATGATACTCTTCAAAAATTGCAACCTCCAGATGGAATGGAGAAAAGTAAGGCAAGAAACTTATAGCTCAAAGCAATTAGATATTGCCTTATTGACCGGGTTTTGTATTGGGAACACCCTCTAGGAGTGATTTTGAGATTCTTAGACCCATAGGAAGCCCAAATGATTATGTTTGATTGTCATGACAACCTGTGTGGGGGACATAATTTCTAAAGAACCATAGCCTACAAGATTCTCACGGCTGGGTACTTCTAGCCTACTTTATTTGCTGATGTCTGTGAAAAGGTCATAGCCTGTGTCAAATGTCAAAAATGTGCTGGGAAGAAGCAACTCAAGTCTCTTCCTTTGAAGCCTATGGTAGCTTCAGGACCCTTTCAATAGTGGGGCCTATAATTTATATGGCAGATTCATCCTCCTTCAAGTGGTCAGCATAGGTGGATCTTAACTGCGACATATTATTTCACCAAGTGGATAGAAGCTATCCCCACAAGGAGTGACTCTTAGAGAGTAATCATTGGTTTTCTTGAGGATATTATGGCGAGGTTTGGTTTCTCGAAAATGATGGTCACTAATAATGATGCATCCTTCAAGGCTGATCCATTAATCCAGTTTTGTGATCAGTTTGGAATTTCATTGATTCCCTCAACTCCTTACTACCCCCAAGGAAATGGATTAGCATAATCCTCTAACAAGGGCCTTATAAATATTATCAAAAGATTGCTAGAGGAAAATAAGAAAGCATGGGATTCAAAGCTCAAATTTTCTCTGTGGGATGATAGAGTGACAACAAAGAGGTCCCTGGGAATCTCTCCTTTCCAATTGTTATATGGAACTGAAGCAGTTTTCCCTTCCCTGGGAATCTCTCCTTTCCAATTGTTATATGGAACTGAAGCAGTTTTCCCTTCTCATCTTTCCCTTCCCATGGAAATTTTTTTCCAAGACTTCCATGGAGAACGCAATGATATGATCAGAAGAATTCACCAGCTGGTAGAAATCCAACAGATTAGAGAGAAGGTGATGAACAAAGAACATGACCATCAATAGAAAATCAAGCAGGACTTTGACAGGAAAAGTAGTAAGGAGGATTTCCAGCTGGGGGTTTTAGTACTCAAATGGGATGCGCCCAAACAAGACAAGGGAAAACATGGTAAATTTGAAGCCCTTTGGATCATACCCTTCAAAGTTTCTAAGACATTCAAATAATACTTACAGGTTGCAGAATTTGGAGGGTGATGAAGTTTTTAATGGCCCAGTAAATGGACACTTCTTGAATTTGTTTTTTGTTTAAATCCACAATTAGTGTCCCACCATTGTAAATATCATTCCTATTTTATGTTTTTTTTTTTTTAATAGGAGACTCCATAGACGAAAGCTAAGGCACTAGAACTACTTGTTCTTGGCAGCTCACAGGGAGCATGCCATCCCCCGTGGAGCCAAATTTTATCACATAAAATTGTGAAAGCCTTAGGGGTTTGTCTTTTCTACCTAAGTGTGTATTTTTCCTGTCTCTCTTCCTTTTGTAGACCTGATTGTAAGGTTTGTCCTTTCGTCTTATAGTTTTCTTCTTTGTCTACCTGAGAGGTTTCGGCCCTAAGCCTTTCTGTTTTCTCTATGGTCAATCACTTCTCTCTCTTTACCTATGTCACTGATCTTTTTTCCTCCCTGAACCCTTAGTCAGTCATCCAGTATTCATCTATAGAGACCACATACATAAGCACAAGTGAAACACTTAGAACGGTTTGATATTGACTCAAATCAAGTGAGTGAGAAAGATCAACTTTCAATGACAGAGATTCATCAGGAAGGGAAAATCGATGGCCATTGGGTGATCAAGATCATAAATTTACATGGAGTATAGCATTAGACAAAAGGTCTAAAATTACAAGGCTCGTCCTAGTCATTGATCCTAGGAAAGACACATGGTGCAAGATTAGTATTTCTATGACTCACAGGATGGAGCAGTTAAAGGGCGAGTCATGAAGACTCACGAAACCTGAATTGTCGATATGATCTAGGTTATCCATCTCATAAGGGCACATGGCGCGGGATCTGAACTGCAAAGGAAGTCATTTTGGGAGGTCAATAGTGAGGGTTCCCGATAGCCCAAGGTTCCTAAGCAATGATATGATCTGAGGCATCCATTGCAAAGGGACGTGTGTCACTCGATATGAGAGATCATGATTTCATGACTTAGAGATTTCAGCATGGAACACAATGTGACTTCTCGGAACACGAAATCGCAATGTGTCTAAGAGTTGGGCCCATGAGCACAACCTACGGTCTTATGGAAGGAGGGCCATAAACAAAGGGAAAGCACCTATCAAGAGACAAGTGGCTAAGATTGTTCAAGGGAATGATCGTGGCCATCAAGTTTAAAGAAAATCCAATCATTGATCTAGATGGGTCATTTAGTAGGATCAAACATTGGGATATTTGAAATCAAGGGGGGTGAAGACTCCCAACATGTGAAATCACAAAATTTCATGTAGGGATGCGTATGGTCATAGCCCAAGGTCGCATGGAACAATGGATAGCATAGGAGTTGTGAAAATGATAGTAGCGCCTGAGTTGGTTACAAAGGAAGAGTTTAGTGGCCTCAAGATGCCATAATTGACTCAAAGGAGTCGAGAGCTTGCCTGGGGCATTCATGGGTGTTAGGATCAATCTCGATCCATATGCAGTTAGTTAATGGAAATAGGGGGAGGTAGTTGAAACCTTGTTTCACCCCGTAAATGGAAAGAATGGAAGCATCGACGGTGGAGGCAGGCTTTCAACCCAAGGTCTCCCTGTCAATGAATTCTCCTGCAAAGCCCATACTAATCTAAGATCGCGTCTAACAGAAGAATGCAAGTGAAGACTAACAGAAGAAGGTGTATACGTGAAGCTTTGAATGAAGTAGCTTGGTCACACCCTTGGTGTTGGCGGGTTGTTCTGAGTATAAATACTTAGTTTTGATATTTTGTTAGCGTCGATGGTAGAGCCAATCTCCCTTATTGTAAATTTTTATTGAAGTCTCTGGTTCTCTAGTTATGTATTGTCATCTGAGATTTCTTGATTAATCTAAGTCATCTTTCTTTCTCCATCGTATTTGCCTCTAGTACTGAGAGAGTTCATGAATGACTTATTCACATGAATTTTCATGATTGTGTTATGATGAATGTTTGATTATAATACTGTCATGATTTATTTTAGTTCCATTTAAATTGAAACCCAAGGAGATCTTGCGTTTGAAATTTTCTTCCTTAGGCAATCGAAAGACATGATGTTCACAGCATGCCTCTACATTTTCTCACCAAATTCTTCCTCCTACTTACCCTTACTTCGACTTACTGACTGAAGTTGATTCTAGACCTCATCTCTTATGCATGCTAGTTCAGTGTCCTTAGTTAAACGATATCATCTCAAGTCTTCATCCATTGGACCTCTTTAAAACCAACCTGTGACATAAAACTATGATGGGTATCGGGCTTACTTCTGGCACAATCCGAAGGTGACTTTTGGTGATAACAGATTCCAAGTGGTCAGAACGAATGACCATCGAAAGTGGTAAGAAGAGTAGGTGACGGAGACAAAATAGGTTGACCAATGGCCTTCCAACACGCCAATGACATCTCACATGTTGAGGTGCCCTCATCAACCACCGTGCATAAAATATTTCAGGTAAACATTTTCATCGTGTAAGCCACTACTATTTGAAATGCCATGTGGTAGGGGAGATGAGGTTTTAAGTTGGTCGTATCGAGCATGATTGTTCCCAGATTACAAGTCTCAACAGATCCTAAGGCAACTAACATGGCCTTTCTCTATGAAGGGAAGCTCTAGAGGACCTCTAAAGCGGACATCGCACAAGGGGTTTGTGACAAATCTTCCACCACAAAGTAGTTTTGGGCAGCCCTCACTTTTGGATTATGCAAATCTTTCTTGAATTCCAATTTCAGTATGTGTGTCATTGTTTCTCCCATCGTCTTCTCAATATTGTTAAGAACCAAATATCAATATAGCATAGGAAAACCTCAGAAAAAGTACTCAACACCTTGAAAAGAGATAATTTTAGATAATAAGCCTCTTTGAGGGAGAAACCTCCTTTTACCCCACTTAAATTTTCAAGTACAAGATGATTCAAAATGAAAATGTCTCCTTGGTATATATAGGAGACTAGGAGGTATAATTACAACTAATGGCCCAAAGCCAACATAAATTTACTAATATAATATGCCCCAATTAAGGGGTAATGAGTCAATATTAGGGCTTAACATGCCCCTCCCCTTGAGACAATTGTTGTTCACAATGCTTGAGTAACTCTGGATGCTTCTGTATAAAAGACTCATCTTCCCAAGTGGAATATTCGGCTAGTAGTTTCCTGCATTTAATGAGATACTCTGAAATGGATCTATTCCTCGAATGGCGAATTCTTGTGTTAGTGATCGCTTCATGCTCCAATATGATTTTTCCTTCCTCTTCAAGTTCTGGAAATATAGTTTGAACTGGGATCTTGTCGCCTATAACCTTCTTTAAGCATGAAACATGGAAAACTGGGTGTACTCATGAAGATGCAGGCAACTCCAATTTGTATGCCATAGTACCAATATTTTGCAACACCTTATAAGGGCCATAGTACTTTGGTGATAATTTATTATCCTTCTTGGCTTGCTTGAGAGACATCTGTTTATATGGTTGTAGTCTTAAAAACACCCAATCCCCTTCTTCAAAACTTATTTCACTACGATGTTGATATGCTTGTTGTTTCATACGATTATGTGCCATGGTTAGGTTGTCCTTTAAGATTTGGAGAACTTGTTGTTGATTCTAGATGTGATCTTCCACTGCTTGAACCTTAGATTTTTCTTTTAGAGAAGAAGTGATGGAAGGAGGGTGGTATCCATGAAGTGCCATAAATGGTGTCATTTGTGTTGCAGTATGAAAGGAAGTGTTATACCACCATTCTGCTGAGGGTATGTTGGCATGTTTTACAGGCAGCGTATGCTTGCCATTGATGGCAAGTACAATAGCGATGATGGCTTGAGTACAGGAAGAATGTAATAGATGGGCACCAAAAGAATTTTGGGAAGACGCTATAGAGAAAGATCGATAAGATCAGAAGAGATAGTGCAGAGGATGGTTGGCATGCTTTACAGGAAGTATGTGCTTGTCACTGATGGCAAGATCAGAGTATGCAGCAAAGGAAAAACAAGGACAAAGTAAACTTAGGAGGAATTAGCGCAGAGTCGAACGTAGTGCCTAAGCTCAGGAGGAGAAGCGTCAGTGATCGATGGATCCCATTTAATTTCCTGAAAGAAGGAGGACCGTCAGATCATATTGTAGACAAGAAGAATGCACAGAAGAGAAGGACATATCTCAGGCATCAGATCTGAGCATAAGTTCCAACCATCGTTGGATCAGGAAGAACCTACACATTCTTTAAAGTGCACTATTGAAGCGGTGGTCCAACTCCATTTCAGAGTTTTGGCTATCAAGATTTCAGATATCGGGAGATGGAAATGTCAAGGTTCTTTACAAAATGAGTCCCGAAATCGCGAAATGTGAAATCCCGAAATAGACACGTCAGCAAACCATGCGAGCTAAGAACACGTGGCACAACTAGGCAATGAAAAGTATCAAGCTAGTTCAACATTTCAGGCACATGTAAGTAACAAATCAGAGTGACATGTGGAAGTTATTTGACACATGTCAATCCACGTGTGATGTCAGCAGGTTTACATCACCTCGGGGTTTCGCGAATCGCAACTTGGAGAGTCAAGAAACAATACCAGAGGAATTGCGAGATGCAAATTCATGATGAGATATGGACTGTCAATACACCAAGATTCTGGACTGTTGATCTAAGCTCCATCTCGGAGTCTCACCTATCACGAATTGGAGTGATGAGAACCTCCATCTAAAGAATTGAGAAATGTGAATTCAGGATGAGATCTGGACCATCAATACACCAGGATTCTGGACCATTGATCTAAGCTCCATCTCGGAGTCTTGCCTATCACAACTTGGAGTGACGAGAACCCCCATATAAGGAATTGCAATATGCAAATTCACGATGAGATCTGGACCTTCAATACACCAAGATTCTGGATTGTTGATCTAAGCTTTGGAGTCTCACCTATTGCGACTTGGAGGGACAAGAACCTCCATCTAAGCAACAATGAGATGTGAATTCACGATGAGATATGGATCGTCAATTCATTGAGATCGTGGAACATTGATTGGGGTTGATGAAGGTCATAAGTTCGCGAAAATACTGAAAAGGTGAAATGGATGTAGCCTATGGTCACATCAGTGGAAGATGGGGGAAGGAGTTAGTGTAGACAAGCTCCTTTTCGAAGTTTTGGGGATCACGACTAGGAGTGTCGAGACACTTGGTCACACGAATTCCAAATTGCTGAATGTTGAAATGCCAAAATGAATGCAAGATCCCATGGAGCCAATCCAACGGTGAAGGTGAATTTGAGTATGATCGAAGGGCTAATGTTGTTCTTCATAGTGTAACTGCTAGAAACCATTGATGGTTTCTTCCAGAAGATTCAAAGAGACTTTTGTGTGATCCCCAGAGGAGTTGAAGAGTCTCCAAGCTTCTTTCTAGTGATTGAAGATAATTCTTAGAGGGAATGACAAGTGGATGAGTGTTGAAGTTTGTAACTAAAGAAGAAAGTATATGCTCGACTATGCCAGAGAAGACAAAGAGTCTCGACTGCCAGAGAGGCTAAGGAATCTCAGCATGACATCTAGTGATGTTGAACGCGTGGGAAAACTGCCAGAGAAGTTGAGAAGTCATAATGATGATCAGACAAAGCACTCACTGTGAAGAGATGTAGAAGCTTTGCGCATATCACATGCACAAGGTGTGCAGAAGCCATAAGAATATGGCATAGATAAGTGATGAAGTTGTTGTTGCGGAGGTGAAGTAATGCATGTGTGAGGAAGTAAAGAGGTGGTGCAGCAGCTGAAATGGATAGGAAACAAGAGGTTCATTGAATGGGAATGGCACACAGAGAACAAAAGGAGAAGAACAGAATGGGCAGCGAATGCATGCTGGAAGACAGTGAGGAAGACTGAGTAGCAAAATCTTGCAGAACAATGATGAGACTGGTAAGTTGTTATTGAACATTATATCACTGTAATTGGTTTTAGTATTTCATATTCATATTTCAGGGTGGTTGGGAGGTGCTAGGGAGGACTGGTTTCCTCAGAGGTTCAAGTGGGTGCTTGAACACAAGGAGTTGTAGCTTCCTTCTAGTTGGTGCTAGAGAAACCAGGGAGTTGGTGCTTCCTTCTAGTTGGTGCTAGAGAAACCAGGGAATTGGTGCTTCCTTCTAGTGGGTGTTAGAGAAAACAGAGAGTTGGTGCTCTCAGCAAGTTACATCTTGCAAAACAGAGGTTGTAGCATCACATTGAGTTGGTTCTCAATTATAGATGATGTACATAACTTAAAAGATTTCCTATCATTTCGAAGAAGAAGATGTTTTCTCTGTTTATGGGTTTCCTCGTGAAAATATGTCTTTGTGTATATCTTATGTGTGACTAATTCTCATTATTTTATTTTCCATATGTTGTATAATGTTGATGATCACTTGAAGAAAGATTAAGAATGTATTAATAGACTTAAAATTGTTTCAGCACAATAACAAATTATTCACCCCCCCCTCTCAGTTGTCTTAGTAATTTCAACAAGGTAACCATTTGAACCATCGTGTTTGTTTATCAGAGACATAGAAACAAAGGTATCCTTCCAGAAATTTGTTCACTATCTTAGTTTGTCCATCAGATTGAGGATGATAGGATGAGCTATGAGACAATTGAGTACCCAAACAAGAAAATAATTCTATCCAAAAATGTCTAGTGAAGATGGGATCTCTGTCACTTACAATAATCTTTGGGATGCCATGTAGCTTTTGAACTGTCTCCATGAATGTGGTGGCAACTTTCCTAGCTTTGAAGGGATGAGAGAGTGCACAACATTGTGTGTACTTGGTCAGTCTATCAACAATCACCATGATGACACTCTTTCCTTCAGACTTTGGTAACCCTCTGATGAAATCCATCGAAACCTCCTCCCAGCGCTGACTTGGGATGGATAATGGTTGTAAAAGACTTGGGGTCTTAATTTTTTCCACCTTATTTTGTTAGAAAACCAAACATTCCACCACAAACCTTTGAACATCAGCTTTAAGGCCATCCCAAAAAAAATCCTTCTCGACTCTATGGTAGGTTTTCAAAAATCCCGAGTGCCCTCCTATTGGAGAGGTGTGCAATTCCAATAGTACCTTTTGTTTGAGTTGGGAGTTCTTACATAAATATAAGCGATATTTCTACCATAGTGAATAAATTTTCCATGTAAATGTATCTAATGCACTGGAATCCTGCTGCAACCTTTGAAAGAGAGTCCACAGTTTTTCATCATTCTTCCATTCATCCCTTGCTTCTATTATCCAATCGGGTTGGATGATCGAGATAGAAAAGAGAAAGGACTAAAAAACTTCATCCTTTCTTGAGAGTGCATCTGCCACAACATTTTTCTTCCCCTTTTTATAGACAATTTCAAAATTATAACCCAATATCTTGGTTACCCATTTGTGTTGTTCTTCTGAAGATAGTCTTCGTTCCAAGAAGTATTTAAGACTATCATGATCTGTTTTTACCTTGAAGTTCCTACCTATTAGGTAAGGACTCCATTTCTTCAATGCATGTAGCATTTCCATCATTTTCTTCTCATAAATGGGTCTTTGTAAGTCCTTTCCCTTGAGTGGTCGACTTTCAAAAGCCAGGGGCCTTCCTTCTTGCATTAGGACAACACCAATTCCATTTCCTGAGGCATCACATTACACAATAAAGGTTTTTGTGAAGTCTGGAGTAGTCAGGACATGAGCTTTGCACATCACCTCTTTAAGTTTTTCAAAAGATTTAGTTGCCTCTGGAGTCCATGAAAATGCATCCTTCTTAGTTAGTGTTGTTAAAGGTTCTGTTATTATTTCGTAGTTTTGAACAAACTTGTTGTATTAACCTATCAAACCCAAAAATCCTCTAAGATTCTTCAATGTTTTGGGAATCGGCTAGTCCATCATGGCCTTAATATTGTTAGAGTATACCTAGACACCTTCATGAGATACAATATGACCCAAATAATCTACCTCCTTTACTCCAAAGAAACGTTTGGACGGTTTGGCATATAGTTGTTGCTTCTTTAGTAGTTGTAGCACCTTGTTAACATGTCGCAGATGATTCTCCCAAGACTTACTATAGATTAGTATATCATCAAAAAATACTAACACAAATGTTTGAAGGAAGGGCTTGAAAATGGAATTCATCAACCCTTGAAATGTGGAAGGTGCATTTGTAAGGCCAAAAGGCATGACCAAAAATTCATAATGGCCTTCATGAGTCTAGAAAGTTATTTTTTGGATATCTTCTTCCTTCATTTTGATCCAATGATACCCTGAACGAAGATCCAATTTTGTGAAATAGATTGCTCCATGTAGTTAATCTAAAAATTCATCAATGACGGCAATGGGAAAATTATCTTTAATAGTGATCTTGTTGAGCTCTCTATAATCTGGACACATACGCCATGAACTATCTTTCTTGAATAACATTAACACTGGTGCAGAGCAAGAACTTTGGCTAGGTCTAATAATGTCAGCCTCTAAAATTTCTTCAACCATGCATTCAATTTCACTCTTTTGGGTGTAAGGGTATCTGTATGACATGATGTTAGGACGAACACTCCGAGGAATTAGGTGAATTTCATGATCATGATTTCGAGTGGGTGGAAGACCTTTGGAAATATCTTCAAATACTTTGGAATTCTTATCAACAATCCTTTGGAGATCTTTGGGAATAGATGGCTTAGATGTTTGAACATATAGTGAGCATAGTTGTGCAATAACGCCTTGATCCCCCCTTTTTCAATAATTTTGTCATGCCATTAGAGCTTATCACCTTACCGGGTTTCCCTGTGATACATTTTAACTCAATTTATTTTCCTTCCAATGAAATTTTCATGAAAAGTTCTTGAAAATTAAAAGCCATTGTTCCTAATGTTTGTAACCATTGGATTCCTAGTACAACATATGCACCACCCATGGGTATAGCAATCATTGGACTATTCATTACATATTCCCCTATAGTAAGATTGATCTTATTTCATTTTCCTAAGTAATTGATAGTTCCTCCATCTACAATCATTAATTGAAAATATGGTGCTAGATATACAAAGAAATCGAGATCTTTGGCTAATTTATAGTGAATGAAATTATGAGTACTGCCATAATCAATTGGGACTATTACCTTTTTCTTTTTGATGTATCCTTCAATCTTGAGGGTTTGAGGAGTACTAATTCCATCCAATGCATTACACGATATCATGTGATTCAACTCTTCAGACGAAATTGCTTCTATGTTTTCATTTTGAGATGGTTCTTCTTCTTCTTCTTCACAATCTATGTAGAATAATTTCTTCTCACCACACTTATGTCCCTTACTGTACTTGTTGTCACAATTAAAGCATAAAACTTTTGATTTTATTTCCTCCAATTGTTGAGGTGTCAACCTTGTAGGTTGAGGTGTTTTAGAAGAAGGAGCATTGTTCTCTCTATAGATGTTAGTATTGGTCCTTCTAGTAGCCATAGCCATATTTTTACTTTCAACATTTCTTGCCACCTTATGTGCATTCTCCAATGATTTGGGTTCCCAAAGGCAAACCTCATGTTGAATGTTATCCTTTAAAGTTCCTATGAATACATCAATCAAGTGCTCATCTGGAATATCGATTACCTTTATATTCAATCTTTGGAAGTTCTCAATGTGCTCGGTAACTAAACCCTTTTGCTTGAGATTTATCAATTGGCTAAAGAAGGTATTGGTCCTTGTATCCTCATAGTGTGCTATCATTTCTTCCGTGAAAATTGTCCAAGTGACGAGTGATTTGCGAGAACAAAGCCATTGATACCATACAAATTGATTAGGTTCTAAATATAAAGAAGAAATTAGTACCTTTTTTGTATATGGCACATTATGTAGATCAAAGAATTGCTCCATCTGAAGTATCCATGTGATTGGGTCCTTGCCATCAAACTTCCTCATATTGATCTTAGGAACATGGTTGGTCATCAACCCAAATTTGAAGTTTCTCCATTCTTGATTCACCTTCCTTGTGTCCTCATCATGAATTTCATGGGATGC
>ML815508.1:45564-59545 GCA_009831015.1 Picea engelmannii
AGAGAGGATTTCTTGTCCCACAAATAAAAGATTTCATACACTAATTTGATATTTAAATTAATAATAACCTATATATAACTTGTATGTATAAATAATTATATTTTAAATTGCATACATACAATTTAAGAACAATCAATGTTTCATTCATATGCATTACTCAAGTACCTCATACATTGATACTATGCCTCAATAAATGTTTAACCTTTCATGATGGTTGGGGAGAAGCTAATACCATTTACAAATAAATAGAAGCCCATATCATCTATAAATATAAAATTATATATATAAAAAAATGTAGAAAAACATGTGTTTAAAATCTGCAACGTTTTCAACTTGGTCAACTTCAAAAAATTCTAGAAATTATAATATTCATCCGTTATATTCAAAATTATAGTCATAATAAAATAAAGTCTTTGTAGATTGTTGCATTATATTTCGTTTCTTAAAAACATAAGTTTAATGATAGATACATTGTTGTGGGAAAAAGTAATTCATTATCATTCCTTTCATGTTTAAGGAACATACTGTTAAACAATTGTCAAATTGGCATATCAAATCATGATAAAACAAATTTGAAAAATAGTCATTGGAAAGCTAACAAAATTCTTCACAAGTTTTGTTTTTACTGTAAAGTGAAATTCTAAATAAATAAAAAATACTTTTGTATGCCAGAAGTTGAAGAACTTGTGAAAATACAGTTTTTTTTCTCATAAAACAAGCAAAAGTGTAACCCATCTTCATGATTTCACCCATGTAAGGAAATATAGCTACCATTTAAGTGTCAAGTGAAATAGAAGCTAGAATATGAAACATAAGATGCTAAGTAAGTCTAATCACCATGATAAAATTAATAGTTGTTCAAAGAAATGAGAAAAGGAGTAGGGTAAGAGAATGACTTATGCACTTACCTTAGCACTAGAAGTGCCATGCAAGAGCCAATTTTTAGAGTTCCATGTGAGAGAAGAGAGTCCACCTAGGCATGTTAGCAAGATATATGTAAGTAATGTAAATAAAGAACTATAAAATAAATGAAGTGAAAAGGTGAAAAGTGAGAAGGGTTAGAAATGCAATACTTATATTCACATAAGTATCAAAGTTGATGATGTGGAAGTGTATTGAGGTAAGCTAGAGATGTGAGCCAAGAATTGAATCTTCCTTTTCTTTTTCTCCTTCTCTTATACCAAAGTAGAAACCAAGCCAGTGGCAGAAAGATTCATATCAATGATTCACCAAGCGATCTGAGACATATCCATAACCAATATTTAATCCATTTGATTCCCCAAATCAGTTATCCTATGTTGGGTCTTATTGTTTTATGTTTCATCACTCATGTTCGTTGTATTCCTCATATGGTACCAATTTCAAGGTGAATAGGAACTAAATGTCCACCTTCTTGCAAATTTCTCAATTTAATCATCATCCATGATTGTTGGAGATATCTCTACTTTCAACTCACTAGTTCAGTGGTAGTTAATTGGAGCTAGTTATATTTTAGACTTTCTATTTTAGACCATCACTATTATGCATGCATTCCTAAGAAAATCTCATTGCTTGTTCTCTCTTCTTAATTATGGAATGGTCTTCCCTATATGACTGGATATCACTCAATCATTGTATGTTGATTGATTATCTCATTGGAGTAGTGTGAATAGATTAATTCTCATTCTTCCATATTAAATCTCTCGTCCTTTTCTTGATAAGATTTGTTTGTACTTTCTTTATCTAGGTCTCTTGTGCATTATTCCATGAAACATTGACATGGTATCATAGACAAGAATCTTGGATAAAAATATACAAGCCAGAGAAAAGGGAAGAAGATCGTAATCCACGTATTTTATTGTGTCACCCCCTCTCCCTATTGAAAGGTGCTACAGTCACAAGAAAACTTACAAAATTTCAAGTGTCTCATGCATTGTCTCACTTTAGCCTTACACGGGGTACGACAGGGTCTCTCTGTGGCTTTCACATAGGTTGTGACAGTGCCGCACTGTGGTCTTCCAATAGGGTACGATAGTGTCGTACTGTGTCCTTCAGACAGGGTGCACACTCTTCTAAATTTAACTTTTTACTGTGATTTCTCAGGATTTTCACTTGGAAATTGATGGTTAATTTTCAGGGTTTTCATAACCAAAAGGAGGGATGTATATGACGCCAATTCTTCAGTCAAATTTGGTGATAATTCTCACAACATACAATTATTTTGAATGGAAGACGAAGGCCAAATTCCAACTCAAAAGGAAAGGATTGTACAATTTGACGATTGTGACATAAATGGAACCTACATCAGTGATTGAGAAGACCAAATGGGAGAACCATAAGGATGAGGCCACATGAATTCACCTTAAATTAATTTCAACTAATTTATGGTTTCATGTTACTGCATGCAAGACTCCAAATGAGATCTAGACCACCTTGGAAGGTCTCTTTGGAAAGAAAGATGAGATGAGAGGTCATATGCTTGACGTAGAGTTGAATACCTTGAATCCTAAAAGTTTTGATAATATACATGATTTCTTTACCAAGTTTAAATCTTCGATATTGAGCTAAGAATATTTTGGTATTGATAATTCTAAACAAGTCGACCAACTTATTCTAACAATCTTGGCTAAGCTAGCACTAGAATATATTGTCTATGTATCCACTTTCCATTCTAGCAGAAATGTTTTGGGATCAAAGTGGAAGATGCCTACTATGGAGTAGTTCTTTGATTCTCTCACACATGATAAGAAAAAACTCATTCATATGGTTCTAATCAAGGAACCCAAATCACATGCACTCACCATGTAGGATGGAAAAGGGTCATCTAATAAAAAATACAAACATAAAGAAAACGAGGGATATTCCAAACCCTTCAAGGATTCCTCAGGTTATAAAGACTCTTCAAATTCCAAAGGAAATAAGAATAAGGAAAAGTAGTGCACTTATTGCAATAAACCAAATCATGAAGAGTCCACATGCATGAAGAAGCAAATCGATCTTATGGCACAGGTACTTCATAAGAACAACCTTGGAAACTTCATTCTTGAAGGAACTAAGAAGAAGAAATAAGAATACCATGCATCTAAGAAAGGTAATCATCATGATCTGGTTGCAATTAATTCCTCATTTGATTCATGGATTATATATTCTGGTGCATCACATCATATTTCATCCAAAGAGGAAGTTTTTACTTCTTTGATTTCATGCTCAAGACCCCCTATTCTCATGGGGGATGATACTCCAGTAGCAGTAGCAGGAGAGGGAAGAGTGGAACTCCCTAATGTAAGTTTTGAGAATGTTTTACATGTTCCAAAGATTTCTATAAATCTTCTCTCAGTTTATTAGATCACTCAAACGGGTAAAAAGGTTGAATTTACATCATATTCAGTTTCGGTACATGACATGCATGACAATTCCATTATTTCAATTGGTGAGGTAGATCACAAATCAAGGTTGTATAAATTCACTAATTTTGTTGACCATAAATCCTCTTTAATACTAATGCATGTTGATGATAGTAGCATAGTATGGCATGAGAGATTTGGTCATTTAAACTTTAGGTACATGCAACGACTTTCCAATTAAGGAATGGTCAAAGGATTCCTAGACATTCACTTTTTTGAAGGGGTTTGTGAAGGATTCATTCTTGGCAAGCATCCTAAAGATAGGTTTGAAAAGGGGAAGGAAAGGAGAGCCTCCTCTTCCTTGGAGCTTGTTCACAGTGATCTCATGGGTCCATTTCCACATCCTTCCATCAACAAAGAAAGGTATTTCCTTACATTTATTGATGATTACTCATGCTATACTTGGGGATTTATTTTCTTAGGAAAAAGTATGAAGTTTTTGAGCATCTCAAAGACTTCAAAGGTTTAGTAGAGACACATATTGGGAAGAAGATCAAGATCCTTCGTACAAACAATAGGGTGGAGTATATCAACAAATATGTTCATAATATTTGTCGTGAGGATGGTATGTAGCTGCAACATATAGTTCCATACACTCCATAGCATAATGGAGTTGCTGAAAGGAAGAAAAAATCTTTCAAGGAGATGACTCGTAGTATGTTACATGTGAGGTCTCTTCCTTCCAAGCTTTGGGATGAGGCACTTAACTATGTTGCTTACATACAAAAAAAATATCCTCATAGATCTATTGAGGAAATGACACATTTTGATCCTTGGATAGGTGACAAACCAGATGTCACACACTTCCGCATATTTGGATCTCGTGCATGGGACCATATTCCTTCTAAAAAGAGGAAAGCATTAGATCCACAGAGAACACCTTGCATCTTTGTGAGATATCCATATAATGTAAAGGGATACAGGTTGATTGATCCCTCTACAAACCGAATTATCATCATTAAGCAAAGTGTTCAGTTTGAGGAGAGTCCTTTGCATGCACCACTAGTGAAACATGCAGATACTCTTGTGGTTCCACCAGTTCCAGAAATCACAGATGATGATTCCATACATTAAGATGCTACATATTCAAACTCAGATTAAGAGGATTGTGTACATGGAGAAGAGAAGGTAGTAGAGCCAGATGAGGATCCATTGTTGGAGCTTCAACAGATGCCCAAGTGTACACAATCCACACTTCGGGAAGAAAGAGACCTTGCAGGGGATCCATTGGATTTGAGGAGGACTCGATCTCAACATGAGGATCCTTCTCATATATTTCCATCTTCTGAACTAGTGATTCTCATGCATTGCTATATGGTTCAATATTTTGATCCACGAATCTATAATGAGGTTATGAGAAATCCATTATGGGAAGCATCCATAAACGAGCAATTTGACTCACTCTTAGAGAATCAAACTTAGGATCTAGTTCCACTTCCACCAAGGAGGAAACTTGTCAGATGAAAATGGATCTATAGGACCAAGAGAGCAACAGATGGTCATGTAAGAAGGTCCAAGGAAATATTAGTTGCAAAAATATTTTAGTAGATTCATGGGATAGATTATGATGAGACCATTTCTCCTATAGGAAAGATGGACTCCATTCACTTTGTTCTAGCCATTGCAACAACCAAAGGATGGGAAGTTCACTAGAGGGATGTGAATAATGTTTTTCTTCATGGCGATGTTTCATAGGAGATCTACATGGAGAAATCGTCAGGGTTCATTTATAACCCATCTTTAGTATGCAGAATGAAGAAGTCACTCTATGGCCTCAAAGAGACACCTAGATCATGGTATGAAAAGATAGATTCTTATATTCTTTCATGTGATTTTGTTAAATGTAAATCTGATTGCAATGTTTACATGTTGAGGACTACTAACTCTTTGATGATTTTATTACTCTATGTTGATGATCTTTTTATCACTGGTAACTCTGCTTCAGCCATTGCTATGGTCAAAGATATTTTGCATGACAGGTTCTCTATGACGGACATGGGTCCACTTCATTTCTTTCTTGGTCTTGAGATTAGTCAGGATGCTTCTGGCATCAAACTTTCTCAAGCTAAGTGTGCTAGGGATCTTCTGGATAGATTCCACATGACATACTGTAAGTCTACATCTACACCCTTCATATCTGGGATCATACTTGAGGATGGATGGGATACACCATATTAGTGGAAAACACTTTGTATCAACAATTGGTGGGAATTATTATGTATCTCAACCACACCGGTTCAGATATCTCATATGTAGTAGGATCAGTTTCCATATATATGCAGGAGCCCCATGATTTGCACTAGAAGTATTCCAAGTGCATCCCTAGATATGTTTAGGGCACCATGAGTTATGGGATTCACTATTCAAATGGTTGTGCATTGGATCTCATAACATTCATAGATTCAAATTGGGTTGGAAATGGAACATATCACAAGTCCACTTCAGGGTACGCTCTCAGTTTGGGGTCAGGCCCTATGTAACATCCCGCTCTGGCGCACTTATAAAACTTATTCTTTGAGGACACTTGCTCGCAAGTGATCTGGACTTTCCTGATATTAATACATTTATGCTTGATTATGATGCGTTCTGAATGACGACATGATGTTTTACTACTTGATGTAGACAGGTGCTGCTGACTCAGTTTCATTGAGTGTCCAGGGTTTCAGAAATTGAGGATGTAGAGGCATCGGTGGAACCCCCTTGGACTCTGGATTGAGTCAGGGAGTGGGCTATTTGGGTTGTTTCATTTACGGTGATATTGCTTTGTTTTGATGATATGCTATTGATTTTACGATATGTTGTTGACATGATCTGACATGCTGGTTGATGATGCAGGCTGACGATAGCTTGCCGACCAAGACTCACATATGGAGTAAAGGGGCCACATATGATTTCCAGAGAGGTTGAGGGAGAGGTGTGGACAGCAGCCCTGCCACAACCTACTAGCACTCCTGTCGTGGCTCGAACTGTAGGTTAATGATTACCTAGTTCGAGAGGATCCACGATGCCGTGAGGGCAGACTGCGATAGTCGCTCACGATGATTCTAAGGGGTGCGCAATAAGGCGGGGGGCCTTATTCCTTAGAGCCCTTAGTCTCCCACAAGTTCACCTGGCGGAGTGTTGACTCCAGGGGTTATATATGTCTACCAAACAGTCAAGTCAGCGAGTGGCACCCTTGGAGCATGTGGTGCATCCTGAAGGGCACGTCGTGCAAAGAAAAACAAGTCAGCGAGTGGCACCCTTGGAGCACGTGGTGCATCCTGAAGGGAACGTCGCGCAACAGAAGTAAACGAGGCGAGTGGCACCCTTGGAGCACGTAGTGCGTCCTGAAGGGCACGTCATATGGACGATGATGATGAGACAACCTAGATGACCCTAAGACCTTAACGCCTGATAAAATTNTAGTTCAATCTAAACCTAAATTTAAAACATCTCAAAGATAAAATTATGTTAAGCCCTAAGAAAAGATCCTACAAAATTAAACATAAGGGCGTAAACTAAAACCCTCCTATGTGTTCGTCAAAGTATTCTTAAACTAAGGGGGGGGTAAAGTAATGAGGGGGATAAATTAATTGAAACCCACGATTTTTAAATTTTAAAGAAGATTAAAATTATTTAAGAGAGGGAGTATAAAAATTTAGGATTTTAAAAATATATTGAAAAGACTATTAAGCGCAATTATCGTTTTGGGTTTAACAAAAAAAAAAATAATAATAAAAAAGGGGGGGGGAATAATAATAAAAAGAGAGAAATAAAAAAAATAGAAATGAGGAAACTTTTAATAAAGGAAACTCAATAAGGGAAAGTAGGAGACATAGGGTAAAAAGCGAAAAGGAATCAACATTTAAGGGGTTACTAAAAATCAGCAACTTCATTTTAGGAAAGTTAATAAAAGCATGAGAGGGGATCTAGGAACCCTAGGAGTAATTTAAGGAGCGATTTTTGGGGGGAGTGAAGTATTTGAGTCTTTTAAGTATTAAAAAGAAATGAATTTTTGGAGAACCGTGGGGATTAGTGACACTTGGACGACAGTGAATTTTTAGAGGTTTGTCATAAAAAGGTAATTAAAAATGATTTAGGAAAGTAGGTGGGTCTCATTTTTCTATAAATGAAGGGGAAAAAAACGAAGAAAAAAGAAAAAGAGGGTCAGCGTAACGTCACGCTGCCGAATTTGGCTTCACTGTTTGCTTGTGAGGAGTTCGGAATTTCTCAGCGGTTTTTGAGTGGTAGCTCAGCCTTGGAGGCGAGCTGAGAAGCTAGTATTATCTCTGGATCTTGTGCAGCCCCTTTGCGGCTCGGGGGGCTAAGGGGGAAGCAGAGTACCCCTAGCGATTGGCTGGGAGGTACCGGTGAGCTTTCTACGGTCGGCAAGCAGGAGCGACAAGGAGCACGGGACATCAATCGAGGCGCGGACCGCCTACGAGGTCGGCACAAGGAAACAGGTACACTCGTTTATTTTATTGAGTATAATGCATTAGATATTAGGCTGGTAACTGTAAGATGATTGTAATGGACTGATTGGCTTACTGCTGTGCCTACCTCTGTTAATAAGTTGTTTACCTTTGTTATTAACAGTTAAAGGAAAATTGTGAAATCATCACTCCTGTAATTTTACTTTGCAAATTCTGAGTGAACTCTAGCCTTGCGTCTCCATTCGAATTTAGCTGCGCATTGACCTTTTTGTATATGGATATAGTGATTTGTTTCCGAAAAAAATATATATATATAAGAATGGCAGTAATTATTACTGAAGTTGGTTCTGGCAATTTCATTCTTGCATGCCGCGGGTTGCTGTCTGTTTGGGCCTGCGGTTGAGTTTTTAAGTAATTGTAAAACAGATCGACTTAGTTTGTTGTGTAAAAGTTTTCTTACCTCTGCCATTTTTTTTTGCTAAAATTTCGAATCAGAGCCAATCCGTAGAGCCATTCAGAGTCAATCAATATTATTCATGTCAAGGATACCTTAGACTTTAGTTAGGAAGGATATTATGTCACCGACATCATAAACACAGGATTACGATTATTAGATTCAAAACTGCCTTGAGTTTGTGCCTTTTAGGCCTGCAATCCAATCAGGAGAGTTTTGTTGACACTCTTGGACGAAATTTTTTTCTGCACAGAATATGAAGGTTTTGTTTTTATTTCTTTGGCAACCCGGATTGTTTTTTTCTCTAAACTTGGCCTTTCGTTTCCTTGTTTTACTGTGGGCGTTGGGGCGTTTCGTCTTGTGGGCTTGCATTCCATGTAGTTACTGTCAAATCGTTTATAGACTTACCGTCTGTCGTCTTACCAGCTACTGTCGGTCCATTTAAAAACAAACTATTGTCATCACATTGTGCATGATCAGAAATTGTGTCTTGGGCATCCCGTCTTTATCACAGCGTGGGCATTTTTTTTGGGGGGGGCGTTTTCGTTTGGTATGTGTTGATGTTACCCTGGACTGCGTACGAAATTCATCTCTGAAACGATATGCCTTGGTGCACGAATTTCTCTGTAACACGAAATGTCTGGGGGAAACGAATTTCTCGGCGTTGTATCTCTGGTTTATGGGTTTTAGATCCCTGTGTCCTATCTTTGCATTAAATCGTTATTTCACCTCTACATTGTTATAATATCCCTGCGCCCTAATCGTTTGCGTGGATTATACCTTTGTCAGCGTTCTCAATGCCCATACCTGTGCATTCGAATGCCCATACCTCTGTCCATGTTTTCAATTCCCATACCTGCACATTCAAATGCCCATACCTCTGTCAGCGTTTTCAATGCCCATACCTGCGTATTCAATGCCCATACCTCTGCCAGCGTTTTATGTATTGTAGGTGCATGTTAATTTCTCCATACAGGTTGTAGTTTCTATAACTGTAGTGATAACGTCTTCTTAGATTAGTCAAGTGTCGATTATCTCTATCAGCCAGCTCAGCAGTGTGTATTCTAGGCGTAGTCTTTTAGGTATTTAACTCCTCATACAATTTTAAATTCAGATTGACCTTTATGTGAAGACTGTGTTTTCCTTACAGCGTTGGTAATTAATTTCATTTAGCATGGTTAAATTAGCAGGGTCGTATTCTTTGCGGACTAGTAAATTGGTTTAAGTTAGCGGTGGGGTATGGTTGTTGTGTAGAAGTCCGTTGATGCTTTACTCATAATTTCCTTAGTGAAGCGATTAAAACAACTGATTCTAATCTGGATTTTTCAAAGTTTACATTTTATATTGATTGCCATAGATTGCCAGGTATTCTAATCCTTTACGTTGCCCAGATTACACTCTAAACATAATTGCCATGTACTCTCATCTTAATTGACATGTGGTTACAAGATTAATATGATTATTCTAATCTTATTGGCCATATACTGTAGCCTTTTTATAGTATGCCGGTGTTCGGTTGGAATGGAATTACAAGCATTAATCATGATAAGATTAGATTATCTCAATCGGAGGTGGCAACATCCTCTCGTATTTCTCATTTAACTTCTCATACGATTATCTCGCTAAATTGTTATTTTATTTCCAATCGGTATTGGTGGATTAATAATCAAATTCTGTCAGCTAAAGGAATTATCATAATATTTACTTTTCCGATTGTTGTTTTTCCTCATTTAGTTACATAGTTATTTTATTATAATTTAGTCTTTTGTTATTAAATTTCACTGCCAATTTAGTACCACAAGGAAGAAAAACAATATATATAATTACTATTGCTTGAAAGGAATTGATCATAACACCCTATAAAATTTTAATATAACAAGTTCTTTAGTTAGCATTGGTTCAACGGAAGAATACGGCCTACAACCGAGTTTGGGTTAACATTTAACTACCCAACTAGATTTAGGTAATTATTAAGGTGGGAGTGGACATTTGTCGAGGCATGGTTAAGTCACCTTGAAGGAACTGTTGCTCAGTTTCCAGTGCTAACGACTTGGTTATAATGTTATTATAATTCTAGTTAGTCTACATAATGTTAGTGGTTTCTAAACTTGGAGAAGTGCTGACTGGCGTAGTTGATTCAATAAATGATGTTATGTTTGGCGCCTTGAGAAAAAGGGGGATTACCATTGAATCTTAAATTAAAACAAGGTTATGTTCTTGCGCTCGCACTTATGTCATTTTATGATCGAATTTAGCAGTCAAATTATCTTGCACCATGGAATTCATGTGATGTTGTTGGATGTGATCGCGTAGCGATTGTTTTTTGATTTGATGTAGCGTTTGCTTGGTCTGCTTGTGTCGGGTAGGATATAGACAACTCTGTGTCACCTTAGTATATATGTCTGTGTGTGGGATTTTTTTTTGGGGGGTAAAGAATCCAGTGTCGTATCAAGAGTCTCGGGCCCTTTAAAGGCAGGGTTTCCACTCTTGCGACCTGACAGAGATTACTAGTTTCTACCTGAGCAGTCGGCCAGGAGCCTGTCTAATCTTCTTTCGAGAAGACATAAGACTAAAAGCCCTTCTTTTCTATGCAGAAATGGTAAACTATACTGTTGGATTCTTCCATCTGTGACTGTATTGGTCTTAACACCTGGTGTCGTTTTCTGCTTGCAGCTGCTAGTTGTACGCCTTATGTCTAGGGGCGTTTATCGCTTGTTGTCACTGGGATGTGTCGGGGTCGCATTGTTGTGTTCGTCTTGCTTGCGTCTTGTTCTAGGTCGGGTTACTAGTTTCTGCCTGAGCAGTCGGCCAGGAGCCTGTCTAATCTTCTTTCGAGAAGACATAAGACTAAACGCCCTGCTTTCCTATGCAGAAATAGTAACCCTAACACCCTGGAGTCTTCCCTCTGTGTTCTTATTGTGCACCCCCAGTATGTCTTAATGTTTGTGATGTGCGCCTTATGCCTGTGATCGTATATTGTTGTAGTTATTCATTGTGTGCCTTCAGTTTTGCTTTGTCTTGGTTGCGTCTTGTTGGTTGTCAAGTGGCGTCGTACAGTTAAGTGTGTTGTTACTTCTACACGCGCGCACGCACTTTAAAAAAAATAAAAATTTGCACCTATTACTAGAATGGTTTTCGTAACGAAGAGGTTGTTACACCCTATTTGTTGTTCAAGTAAGAAGAAATCAACCATTTCTTTATCTTTCCTAGAGGCCGATTATAGAGGAGTAGTCAACTATGTCATTCAGGCACTTTGGTTTTAACATTTCCTTACCAATATTGGTATCCAGTTTCGTTGCCCGATTGTCATATGGTGTTACAATCAGAGTACATTGATATTTTGCAGAGATCCAGTATAGCGGCAGCGAACCAAACACATTGAGTTCCACATAAATTTTATTAGAGATCCAGTACATGACAAGATCATTGATCTGCAATTTTTTCGTTCCTCTGAATAGACCATCGACATATTCACCAAGACCTTCACTAGGTTGAAGTTTCAGACTTTGCGGGATCATCTTGGAGTGAAGAACACAGTTTCCTAGCAACTACCTTTTCTTCTTTTGATGCATTGTCTTTTGAGGGGGGGTTTTATTCCCACGTGGTTTTCCCTCTTTCTTCATTTTTTATTCAGTGTTCATTAGTTGCATTGTACATGAGTACCTAATATGGCCTAGTTCTTGGGACTCATTTTTTTATTACTCTATAGTGATCTTCCGGGGGGTGTTGGAGATATTTCTATTTTCGACTGACTAGTTCAATGGTAGTTAACTGGAGCTAGTTCTATTTTAGACTTTCTATTTTAGACCATCACTATTATGCATGCATCCCTAAGAAAATCTCACTACTTGTTTTCTTTTCTTAATTATGGAATGTTCTTCCCTATATGAGTGTATATCACTCATTCATTGTATGATGATTGATTAGCTCATTGGAGTAGCATGAATAGATTAATTCTCATTCTTTCATATTGAATCTCCTGTCTTTTTATTGATAATCTTTGTGTGTACATGTTTTAGCTAGGTCTCTTGTGCATGTTTCCATGAAACATTGGCAATGATTAACTCCCCACTAAGGTGATGAACTAATCTCTTATACTAATATGATCTATAATCGAAGGAATGTGACCAAACTATTCACGAACATTGATATTAATGAGGAATAATAGAAACTATAAACAATAAGCTATAATAACCTAATGTGTAGAAACAATGAGTATGGATTCTTTATCAAGTCTATGATCACATTTAATTAAAAAGTACAACCACACATACGTAGTTAACACAAGAGATGCCCTGGAGAAAAATTGGCTTGGTAAAAACTCTGACTTTGAAATGGCTATCTTGCTCTGGTTATTCTATCAAAATTTCTTTCATAGTTAGACTATCCACTAGATTACAAGAACTCAAAAAATATAATTTACAATGAGTATGTGCAATTCACTAAATATAAATTCTCCACACATTAGTCAATTGATCTCAATCCAAGTCATCCTCTCTATCTCTATAAACTATTCAAATTGGCATCAACCCAACCATTGTGCAAAACTCTAAATTCCTCATTCCTTCTTTAGTTTAAACCACTTATCAACAAATTGACCAAGTCTAGCCTAGTTGAATATCAGTTGAACCTATTTTCCTTTTCAACCCATTGTTTTATTCTTACTACTTAAATATATATGGAAGGCTAATGACCTCCGATTTTTTTCCCTAGGAGGTACTTATAGTGCCCCAACATTATGTCTTAACATTTTGAATTTTGTAAAATTAGATCAATTTTATCTTTGGTCAAACTGCCATGTGGAATATTGTTATTGGTCAAAGGATTCATGCATCAAAAACCTCAGTAACCATGTAGGATTCTACCTTCTTTGTCATAGGGCTCTTTTTTTTGTTTTTAGTTTGAGGCTGGCCTCTGGAAAGTCCATTTCTTTGCATACCCTTTAGTGTTTGCAGAGTGCAAACCATAGAGGCATATTTGACTTGTTCATGTCTCTGTGTGCTCAAATGTCCACACGCTAGGGGATTTGCATAGCTTTAATATTTGTAGCGTGCAAGGCATGGAGTAGAAATCCCTACATGGATTTCAAAGAGTACTCCTACCACTGCACAACTAAAAATCATTGTTACTTTTAACTTGTGCGTTGTATATTTTAAATTGACTAGGGTGGGGAGGTAACACCTCCCTATGACTTCCATGCCTCTTTGCATAACCAAAGATTTTCTATCATTTTTCTTAGTTTATTTATTGTAAGTTTGAATGGCTTAGTCCTTACACAATGTGTCATGGAGCAACAAGCTCCCCTCCTTTGATCCATGTGTTAGACACATAGCCTTTGCAATTTTATTGAAGGCTTCCATAGGATTTTCCAAGGCATAATTGTATGTTTCTAATGAGGATTCTTGATGGGCCACCCAATTATATAATTATAAGGCCCATCTCACATTATCTATGACCTATTTTGTGCCCTAAAGGATAACGTTTGTGTGGAACTTTATGATTTATGCTAACCATGAGACAATTGATTTATGATTGTTTAAATTTATGTGATTTGTTTAAATATTAATCTTGAATGTAGTTTAATAATAATATTTGAATGATTTATGCATGATGTGATCCATGAAGTAATGTTGAATGTGGGTAGGAACATATATCAGAATCTGAGTTGGTAGCCCAAATTACTCTTCTAGAAAACATGTTGCATGTGTGAGATAATCAAAGGATTGTTTTCC
>ML815508.1:86218-100568 GCA_009831015.1 Picea engelmannii
ATATTTGAAGAATTTTCATAAATACACACACATATATAATTTATACTTGAAAAATAATAGACTAAAAACTTAAAATTTAATTGATTATACTTTGATACTAATTCATCAAATATTTGAATTTGAAATTTCAGGTTTGAAATTTCGAATTCATACATACATGACACATGCATATATTTAGGGTAGTTGGTGCCCCACCAGTTTCAAGATACTTTGTAGTTCTTAACTTTTGTTAGTCGAGAAAGGTCACTGTCTGGATTTTAGGCATAATTGATAAACTTTATTTTTGGCATATTTATTGTGAATCGTCGGAAACATCAATAGCTTAGTTGATTTTCAGATGCTGGAAAATGTTATTTCTTGCATGGAAGAATGGTAAACATGTTATTATACTTGATGTAGATCCTTTGTGGTTTTTGTGGTGCCATCAATGCCTTAAGTTTTTTTTCTTTTTTGGAAAGTAACATTTTGGTTGAAGGGCTAAATTTGTGTCCATATATTCTAATGTATATCTTTTGTGGTTTATGTGGTGCCATCAATGCCTTAAGATTTTTGCTTTTTTGGAAAGTAACATGTTGTTTGAAGGGCCAAATTTGTGTCCATATATTAAGGGTATTTTTTTCGTGTTAAATTTGGCAACATCGACAGTCATTCTCCAATGAGAGACCATATGGGCCACCCTGAGGCTAGCCAGAGAAATTTGGAGAATCAATCAGTGTTGTGAGGTATTGACAAAATCTAGGGGGAACGTACAACCTCTATGACTCAAACCAAAAGTCAAGACGAACGAGATGCTATATGATCTTATGAGTCAAGCCAAGGCAAAGGTAGAAGCCTTGTAAGTCTAAGAAAAAAGTCAATATGTAAGTCTAATGCAAAAGTCAGGGGGAACGTACAACCTATGTGAGCATAGACAGTCTCATTAAAACGAAACTGATCGTAATTCTCATTAAAGGAACTTTATCGAAACCAATGGTTCAATAAGGTAAGTCAAGATGACAGTGGAAGAGCTAACACTTTACAAAACTATACATGCAAGCTACATTATTTAGATACAGGTTTTTCCCCTACCTTCCCGCAGGACTTGATTGAACCCCATTTATTCTTCGAGCCAAGTAAGATTCTTGGTTGAGTGATTTGATCTCCACCTTCTCCCAACCGCAACTCGACATCCATGACTCAGCTCCATGTCTCAATCAGGTGCTCATTAGCACAATTAGATGGGTTCAATGATCTAGTGTCGAACTAGATCACATGTTCTCACTATGAGATCTCTTCCGGTGGGGCAATGAACATAATTAGTCTCGGGGCGGGTGGGGAAACTCTCCTCATTGGTCGTTCCACATTTCTATCTTGAATAGCGCTCTTAAGTATTTTTGAGCTTTTCATATCTCAGATTTGTGTTTCCTCTCCCTATTCACAAGTCGATCGGGTTAAAGGCCCTCGAGGCCAAAACCCTATATCAAGCATGACAGTCCAACTCAAATGATCTTCCCTTTATCCTTAATATCACAGTAGTAATTGAGAGTTCTTTCTCTTCCTCTCTTCCTCTTAATAAACCCTGGATACAAAAACCCAAGAGGAGGGCCCCAATAGACCCTAACTTGGTTCGACAATAATCCCCTCCTAATTGCACCGAAAGAGCTTACTTCGGTGATTTTCCCCTCATATTCTTACCGAATCAACTTCAAAACAAATTACTTCGGTGATATTTCCCTACTATTCTTACTGAAAGAGACTAATAAGTACGAAAAAAACTAATAGCTCCCATAGGTTATGTGAATATATTTATATAAAATTATTTATATTTACTTCAGATTCAATATTTCAACAGCTTTTGACCAAGTAAACTACCGGATCAATGCCAGGTGGAGTGGGAAACTAATGAATGAATCGGGCTGGAAGACTTGAAACTGATTATCAAATCCTCACGGGTGGGATATGCAGGCAACTAGATTCTTCTCGGTTGTGATGGGCGGTGGACCCAGTCTTGATCCCTTATCTACATCTATTGGCTCCAAGTGGAGCGAGCACATCTTTTTTTTTCTCTGGTAGGCACTAAGCTGTGATACTAATAACTCATTCATTCCACGCAATCATTTCTTAGGTCAGAGCCAATCAATGCTTTTACAAGAAAATCATTTCTTTATTTGTGCTCATCCGTTCATAGCTAAATCGGGCCCAACCCATCTATACTCAACTAAACTAGCTTGCAGACTATACTCAACTGAACTAGCTTGCAAAAATGAGGGCAACTAATGAAGGTGGTCGGCGGGACATGCAAAACTAGATGTGTAAAGGTGAAAGTGTTCCTGGGTTAACTCATTCAAGATGCCTACTAGCTATGCCCACTAGCCTTTTATAGTTTTAGTGTGCTCACAAACATAAAAGCCAGTCTTTCTCTATTATTGCAGTCCCAACCAACCACTTCGTCCTCCGAGTCGAGGCACATAATTCTTTCTTATTTTCGGTCCCCTAGCCCCACGCCAACCAGTATCTATTTATTCGATTCAATTCGGTCATTTCCTCGCAAAGCACTTTGTCTATATAAGGTGGGTTGTGGGATATAGGTTCACATTCTCCAAAGATCCTATCAATTGCTAATATTAATAGAAACTAATAGAAGTAGCTCCAGGCCTAAATATGAATCTCTTGAAGAAGCATCAAATCCTGTCTACTCGCCTAGACCTATCATTTACTTTACTCCACTTGAACCATGACCCGAGAGAAGAGAAAGGCAGATGTTTAGGTGTGAGGAGTTACTAACACCTTTTTTTTGCAAGGGTACGATGGGAGACCGAGCCTATAGGTTCTTTATCCTAGATGAATTGGAGACGGGTGGATCCTATCTAAAGTCATGTTCACCAATATAAGTTAGGGGTGGGTGGAAGTGACCAACCTGTGTAGTGGTCCTGCCAAGGAAGCGAAGGAGGCGCATACCTTCTACCTTAATACCAGAAGACAAAACTAGATTAGAAATGGGTTGGTTATGGGTTACGCATTTGCAAAACATAGTCTTTATCCATTCATCAATTAGAGAAGCAAGAAGTACCATGTGCGTTTGTACATATAAACAAGCACCACGTGCGTTTATCCACACTATATCAAGAAGTGCCATGTGTGCCTGTTTATGACTCACTAATGTGATGGATGCATTGCTCATCAATGTCGGCGGTGAGATTATGGTCAAGAAGGCAGTAGAGATAGCAACAACACATGTAGTGTGGAATAAATCCTAGAGCATGCCCAGGATGAAATTTTTTTTCATTGTACTCTTGTCTTGCACCAACCTCACAGATATGAATCAAGATATAGCCATACATATAGAAATGATTACAAATGGATTTCAGTGTGCTATGTTTGTGAAGAGTGTTCTTGTAGGCATGTTGAAGTAGGGCTTCCTTGGATGTCTAATCAGAAGAGAGCGTAGAGTTTTAGCATTGAACACAAGAGAGTGCACCGCGTCATCAATGTCAACCAAGATTGTTTTTGGGAAAACGTCTATGAAATATATGAACTTTAAAAAAGGCAACGAAATAAGGTGAGTAATAACAGTACAACCCATTATAATTTAAGAAAAAAACTTTATTTTCCAATATATATACCATAGATTATGTTCGACATTCCCTTCCCCTGCTTCGGGTTATGCTAGTATAAATAAAAAAATCAAAATTCAATTACAAAATCTATGGAACATATTGGACTTTGGGCGAGCGCACATTCGTCCATGATTAATGTGCCCTCTTTTACATCCAGTGGTCTAAGATATTTTGATAAACAAGCATTGTATAAGAAAAAATACGTTCAATCATTATAGTGAAATTGGCATGATACATTTTGCCATGACTCGTGTATTTATGACTCTTTCCAAAGTGTATCCCATATGACTTTTTCCGAAGTGTATCCAATGTGAACATTCACATTATTATTATTATAAGTAGAATTACAATTTACATTATATGGTTTTCTTCAAAGTAGAACCAAAATTTATATTATATTACTTTTAAGTGAAATCACAATTTGATGTGATATTGTTTTTCTATTAGGTATATTTTATATATTTGATTCAATATATTTATATTGATTGATGTGAAAGATGGAATTTGACTACTAAATATATTTTAATAATCAAACACTGTATTAAAAATATATATTTTATGAAGAGATGAGGACCCTCAAAATTAGGGTACTTCTCTGCCAAATTCCAAAACTGACTGATGCTTTCGCTTTCACAGTTAAATCAAAACACACGCATAGAATGAAGGTTCATCGACCACTGCATTTTTGTAGATTTAAACTCCCAGAATTGTGGCATTGATTGAAGGTTTGTTCTGCACAATTCTTCTTGCTAACAATCGTATTTTAATTTCATGAAGCCGTCCATAATTATGAAGGGTAAGCATATAAGGATAAGAATTGACCAGGTACAATTCAATTTTTCTTTTCGCGAGGCTTTATGGAGGGTTGAGGAATACTCACGATTTAAATCAGTAATTAGGTGTTCCATATTGACTAACTACTCTGTTATTTGAAACACAATCCATTATTATAATTATTTAACTTCTCTCTTATTTTATTTTATTTTATTTTAATTTTCGGTTAATTTTTTCCACACTTCCAATATTATTTTATGTTTTATGAATGGATAAAAACATTGACTGAAAAAATGCAGAGTGATTGAGGAATGCACGTTGATTGTTGAAGAATCAGATAACGAATTAGATAGACAACTGCAAATTTGGACATCAATGAGCGCCGCCGTCCTTGAAGAGTACTAGACATCCAATTAGACCGGCCGGCCACTTCGAAAATCATTGCGCACATGAAATTTTTTTATTTTTATTTTATTATTCAACTAATATAAATACATTAAGTTTTGGCTTAAGATAGATAGTTTATTTTAGCCATACAATTCATTTAGTTGAGATCCAATTAATCTCAAATTTAAACAAAGAGGTGAAAAGAATATTTCAACTCTCTATGAAACTCAAACCAAATCTACTAAAGTAAACATTAATTTTAACATTCTCCCTTAATGCTTACATCATGAAGAACAATACTGAAAACAAATAAACATATTTTAGAACTATGATATATGTCTGGTATGGTCTTCATCGACCTCTCTATCCTCTTCCGAAATCTAATAGACTATGCTCTTTCTCAACCATTCATTCGAGCTACCACTTGATTCATTGAAGATTCAATTGCTTTTGACCACATGTTTCGTATTTGTAATGACTAACAAGTCTTGACATACTTCCATTTGTCAAAGTACATAGCTCATTGTATTTTCCAGAAAAGAAGTCTCGATATGTAAGGTACCAGATCTATCATAATAGTCGAAACACAAATATTGCATAGAATAACAATGAAACAACACAATAGATGAAACCACAACATCAAAATAATACTTTTATTGACAAGGAACAATGTTCACTTGCCTCTTCGAGGGGGCAACCTCCAGTGGAGCAACGCTCTATTACAATAATTCTCAAAACAAAAGTTCTCATACCCTCTACTCCTATTTATACTAAATCTATCTATCCAAAAGAACAATCTAGAGGAAGATCCTTCTAGAAGCACAAACTTCTATTAGGTATTCTTACATTTGACTTATTCTTCCTTATTACTAGGCCTTATTAATATCAACCTTTATTACATGAAAATATGTTATTCTACCTACATGAGGGGTTAGGGAGGTTAGGTCCCTAACATGCCCTCCTCCTTGAAGAACAACATTGTCTGCAAGGCTTAAGATGAAGAAATTGTTGTAGAATGGTGGTTGACTCCCACATGGCGGCTTCTGGAGCTGTATCTTTCCACTGGACTAACACTTCATTGATGGAGCACTGACGAAGACGACGCTCTCGCTGGTCCAAGACTGTTTGTGGCTACAACCAGATGGAACTTTCTTCATCCAACTCAGGGAGACTGGTTTGGCACTTAGTTCCAATCACCTTCTTTAAGATGGAGACATAAAAAACAGGATGGATCTTCGACTGACTGGGTAGAGCTAACTGGTAGGCCACCGATCCCACTCGCTTGAGCATGATATAATGACAATAAAATTTGGGAGCAAGTTTATTGTCGTGTTCAGCTTTGAGTGAAGTCTGTTTATAAGGTTGTAATCGAAGAAACACCTGGTCCCCTTCAACAAATTGGCGTTCAGAACGACCTTGATCTGCTTGTTGCTTCATGCAATTTTGAGCCATGACCAAATTTGATCCTGATTTTATGAGCAGAACGAAATGAATATAGATTATTAAAAGATGCTTAACACAGAATAATAGAGATACAGTAAAACTAGTTTTCTATTCAATAAAGAAATACGCTGAAACTGGAAAATGCAGCAGAAAACAAGCTTGCTGGAATGGTGGCGGCTTATCTCCGAGAAGAGATGTGACGGTTGCACTCATTCACAAAAATATGATTACAATGAGGCCCTGAAGGCCTTTTTTACAATAAACAGGAATGTCAAAAACCCTAGACATCCAAAAACCTAACCCTAGGATATGAAGCACCAAAAGTCATGTGGGCCCCATTTGGGTAAGTTAGTACATCAACTTCCCAAGGTTGTAACTTTTTCATACAATCTTCGTTTTAGGCGCACGATAGCCCGTTCAAAAGGTCTATCCGAGGACTACACATTTTTTTGCAAACTATCAAAGGTTATTTTCAATTGTGGCGAGCCCTAAAAACATTGTTTAGGGCCTCAAAATGGTCCCACGAGTCAGGGACCCGAAAACTAGGAAAACCAAAACTGCCAAACTGGAAAAATACCAAAATGAACTAGTTGGAATAGGTGGGAGGCCACCGACATCCATATGGATCAATCCTCCCCCCTTAGGAAGTAATGTTCTCCATTACATTGAGTTCCCCCATTAGATGAGGAAATTTCTGTTGAATTTGGCCCAGGGTGAGCCACTTGCCTTGGTGTAGGAGATGCCCTACTTTGACAACTCGATACAGTTGGATCCTTTGTTGTTGGGTGCCCTTGATCTGTGTGTCCACAATCTGATCATTGGATGCCTATTGCATATAGTCAGGGTTGAGCTCTGTTGGTGTCAACTTCTCTACTATCTTTGAGCTGTCCAATAATGGTGGGAAATATGGTCGAAGGAGAGCCACGTTGAAGACTGGGTGCAAGCCAAGGAAAGGGGGAATGTTGAGTGAAAAAACATTGTCACCCACAGCCTTGGTGATGATGTATGGACCATACCGGAGTGGGCGAAGCTTACGATGGGGCCTTGTAAGGTGTTCTTTCTGCAAGTGCAACCAAACTTTGTCTCCCACCTGAAACTTATGTGGCACCCGATGTTGATCATGGCGCTGCTTGTATTTGGAATTAGACTTCTATAAAATATCCTGAACTTGTTAGTAGATGTGTTGGATCTTGTCAATGAACTAGGTGGCTTTGTCAACTTCTAGTGGAGTAGGGGACGATTTGACCGAGGTGGTCACCAGGGGTAGTGCAACATCCATGGGGCCCATTGGTTGGAATCCCAACCCCACCTGAAAGGGGTTGTGGCCAGTTGAGTTATGCAAGGCTCGATTGTAGCTATGTTGGACATAGGGAATACTCTCATCCCATGTGTGGGGGTTCTTGGAATTGTACATGCGTAGGATATGTATGATCATCCGATTGACGACCTCAGTTTGGCCATCTGTCTGGGGATGGAAGGCAGTGGATTTGGTGAGATTGGTATCCAGCAGTGACCAGAGCCTCAACCAATATGTTCTAAGGAACCCATTGTCCTGATTTGAGACAATGGTTTATGGGATCTCAAAGTGTACCCAGACGCGTTCAAAGAATAGCTTGGCAGTGGTCTCTGCAATGATGTTCTTCTTGCAGGCGGCCATAATCGTCATCTTGGAAAAGTTATCAACAACCACAAAAACACATTCATTGCCCCTCTTGGTGGATGGGAGGCTCGACATGTATTCCATTGAGATGGATTCCCATGACTTGTCAGGAGTAGGCAAAGGGGTGTACAATCCCTATTTCTTAGTGGTCGGTTTGGAAATAGTGTAGGAGCTGCAGGACCTGATATACTTGCCGACATCCTGTCAAAGTTTCAATCAATAGAAATGTTTCTGAAGCACTGCCACTGTCTTTTCGACCCCAAAGTGTCATGCCACCCAACTGTAGTGAGATTCCCAAATTAGTTTTGCGCACTCGCTTGATAGAACACAAAGATGGCCTAGACAACACAACAACTCGTCCTGAAGATGAAAATTAGCGACCACTGAGTTTGCTCCCAACATTTGGTAGGTGGTGTAGAAGTCAGGGTTTGTCTCATAGAGGTGGGGCCATCCAGAGGTCTCATGGTCGCAAGAGTCTAGCATCGTGGTAAGTGCAGAGACTGGAGGTTGGATGAGGCAATCAACAACTTGGTTGGTACTTCCTATTTTATACTTGATGTTGAGGTGGAATTGTTGTAAGTATGTGGACCACTTCTGATGGTGGTCATTCTGCAATTTGCCTTGGGTCTACAGGAACTATAGTGGCTTGTGATCAGTGTGGATGAATGTCTCCTTCCCCATAATGTAATGTCTCCACTGGCGGCAGGCTTGCACAATGGAGTACATTTCTTTGTCGTAAGTAGGGTACTTACAGACAACATCTGATAGTGTCTCACTATGATACTCCACGGGGTGGCCATGTTGAGTGAGAACAACACCCACAACATAGTCTGAAGCATCTGTCTCGATCTCAAAGGGATGTTGCATGTCCGGTAATGAAAGTACTGGGGATGATCACAAACGCTTCTTCAATTCATCGAAGGCTTGTTGTTGGCACTGGCCACACACAAATTTTTCCTTACCACCACCCCTGGTTACTTGGCTGAGGGCCCATGTGATATGAGAGAATCCCAACACGAACCTGCAATAGAAATTGACAAGGCCTAAGAAGCTCTGAAGCTTAGTGAGTGTGGTTGGGGCTAGACATTCAAGGATGAACTAGGCCTTGGATGGATCCACATGCACACCATGTTTATCAATGATGTAGCCTAAGTAATGGACCTTGTCCATGCCGAAGGAGAATTTTTCCAAGTTTTCATATAGTTTGTGTTGTCGTAGGGTGTGCAAAACCTGCTAAATATGCTGCAAGTGTTCCTCCCAAGTCTTGTTGTAGATGAGGATGTCATCCAGATACACCACTACAAAAGTACTGGTGAAAGGTTGCAGGATATCATCCATCATCCTCATAAAATTTGTTGGAGCATTTGTCAAACCAAAGGGCATGACCAACCATTCAAAAAGACCTTCTTTTGACTTGAAGGCGGTCTTCCATACATCTGTATGTTCTATTGGGACCTGGTGGTAGCTAGACTTCAGATCAATCTTACTGAAGTATTTGGCCCCCGTGATCTGATCAAGGAGGTCATATATTTGGGGAATCGGGTACCAATTCCGGACTGTGATTTTATTTAGGGCCCGGTAATCAATGTAGAGTCACCAGGTCTCATCTTTCTTCTGCACTAATACGATTGGGCTCCCACAAGGTGATGAGCTGGGATGGATGTGCCCCTTGTGGAGAAGTTCTTGGATCTACCTCTTGATCTCCTCGTTTTTTAACAGAGAGAGGTAGTAGACTAACCCATTGGGTAGCTCAAATCGATGGGATGCTTGACCTAGCAGTGCAGAGGTACCCCGGTAGGAGAGGAGAAGATATCTGAGTATTCTTCCACGACCTTATCCACTTGCTTCTGTTGCATGGAGAGATCGACCATGGAGGCCCTAGATGTGGATGTGATCTTTCGCTTACTCTGAGAGCGAATCATGAAGAAGACAAATTTCTCGGTCTGAGAGATGACCTTCCTACATTGCTTGGAAGAGATCAAGGAAATAACAATAGGAGGGACTGCCTCGGGTATCCTATATAATTTCATGTTCAAAGTAATAATAACACTATGAGGCCTAGACTCATATACAACATGACATTGTCATAAATAAGGTTGTCCCAAAATAACATTACAAACTTCGAGAGGAGCAACATCACACAATACCTCCATCTTTGAAGGGCTTGATGTCGTACGACAGTCGACACTATTGGATGACGCGGAGATTGCTTCCTTGGCAGAGCCCTCCAATGGTGTAGGGTTGTGGGTGTGGCATTGTCGGCAGGGCCAACCACTTGACGACCTCTACTGAGATGAGGTTCTTCTGGCTACTGCTATCAACGATGAAGTGTAGCGTGGTGCCTTTTACCCACATCTGTGAATGGAAAATTCGCTCGCCTTCTTCTGGCTCGTCTGGTTCACCAGGATAGAGCTTGGTGGTAGAAACAGTGGCACTGGGGTCCACATCAATGATCTATCTTCCCCTTTCTGTTTCTAACTTAGAGTCAGAACCTGCATCTCATTGATATGATTTCACTTCGGCCACCAACAACTTCTTTGAGCAACAATCAACAGTGTTATGCCAAGGGCTCTTATGTAAGTCGCACCACTTCCCAATATTCTTCTTTTCTTGTAGCTTGGACTGGTTGTCCTGACATTTTTCATATTTTCTTTGTCCTTTGTTCTGTATGTTGGGGCCGTCCTTTCCTAGTTTTTGCTACAAGGGGTTCCTAGGTCCAAATTGTTGCGTCTTTTGTTTGAGCTTCTACTCGATTTTGACGACATATCGATAGGTTGTGCCCAAGGAAGAGATGTCCAGGAATTCCATTTCGGTCTGGATGTATCTATGCAGAGCACCGCGATACTTGAGCACCAGATGTCACTCTGAATATTTGACACCCATCTTGGTGCGCAGGGTATGAAAGATATTTGTGAAATCTGACACTGTTTGATCTCTTTCTTGCCGCAGTGTGGTCCATTTGGTATACAAGTCGTCATAACTTCCAACAGGGTAGTATTGTTCCTTAATAGCACCCCTGAAGGATTCCCAGGTGGTCGCGACTGTAAATAATGAGGGTTCCTCTATTTCCTTTTGCTCATAGAAAGTTTCCCACCAATCTTTGACACGGGGAACGACTTTGAGGAGTGCAAAAGTAATTTTTTCTCTATTTGAAAAGTTATGGACATAAAAATACCCTTCTAGTAGATTCAACCACTTTTCTATAGCATCTGCGTCTATCTGGCCTTCAAATATAGGAATATCGAAGTTGATTTGTACCTTGAAGGGGGTGACGCCTCCGCTCGAGGAAGATGTGTCGCATGTTGGTAGCCATCGAAGGATTTGCACGAAATTGTCCATCATCTCGTTCCTCTGTTGCATGAGGGATTAGTCAAGAAACATTTTGAAAGGATCTCTTGTCCCATCATTTTTCTTTTCTCCTTCAATGAGAGGTCATTTGGGCAAGCGAGAGCTTTTTTCCTCAAGAGAAACAAGCTCGAGATCCAATTCTCTGTACCCTGACCTCATTGGGGACATGCATTAAGATGAAAAGGAGAAGACCGCTCTAATACCACTGATCCAGATTTTATGAGCAGACCGAAATGTATACAAATTATTAAAATATGCTTAACACAGAATAACAGAGATATGATAAAACTGGTTTTCTATTCAATAAAGAAATAAGTTGAAACTATAAAATGCAATGGAAAACAAGCTTGTTGGAATGGTGGAGGCTTATCTCTGAGAAGAGATGTGACGGTTGCGCTCATTCGCAAGAATATTATCACAATGAGGCTTTGAAGGCCTTTTTTACAATAAAAATGAATGTAAAAAACCTTAGACATCCAAAAACCTAACCCTAGGAGATGAAGCACCAAAAGTCATGTGGGCCTCATTTGGGTAAGTTAGTACATCAACGTCCCGAGGTCGTAAATTTTGCATACGATTTCCATTTTAGGCGCACGATAGCCCATTGGAAAGGTCTATCTGAGGACTACACATTTTTGTACAAACTATCAAAGGCCATTTTTTACTATGGCAAGCCCTAAAAATGCTGTATAGGGCCTCAAAACGGCCCCGCAAGTCAGGAACCCAAAAACTAGGAAAAACAAAACTACCAAACTGGAAAACTGCCAAAATGAACTAGTTGGAATATGTGGGAGGCCATCGACATCCATCTGGATCAAAATTGTCTTTGATGGCACGAAAAATAACCTCTCTGTCTGTAATATTTTTGTTAACCTCCTGAACCTTCGAAACCCCTGGCATGTATGAGAGAACCGATGGTGGCTTTTGGCCATATACTGCTTCAAAAGGAGTCATGCAAGTAGTTGTATGGTAATATGTGTTGTACCACCATTCAACTAGGGGTAACCACTGAGCCCACTGAGTTTTCCTCTCAGATTAAAAACACCTCAAATATGTTTACAAACACTTGTTGACAACTTCAGTCTAGCCATCCGTTTGGGGTGATAGACGGTGCTCAGATGCAATTGTGTGCGCTATATCTTGAACAATTCTTGCCAAAAATTGCTGGTGAAAGTGGGATCTTTGTCAAAGACAATAGAATTAGGCATGCCACAAAGCTTGAATATATTATCCATGAAGATTTGAGACACAATGGATGTTGTGAATGGGTGTTGAAGAGCACAAAAATGAGAATATTTGGAAAGATGGTCGACGAAGACCATGATCACTGACTTATTTCCCGATTTAGGTAAGCCAACAATGAAATCCATATAAATATCTCTCCAAATAGAAGGGGGGATCGAAATAGGTTGGAGTCTTCCCAAAGTTTTGATTGTTTCTCCCTTGTTGCATCGATAGACCTCACATTCAACCACAAAGGTGCGAACGTCCTATTTCATACCATCCCAGAAAAAAGAATGTTTGACTAGTTCATAGGTTTTGGTAAACCCTGAATGACCAACTATGGGTGAAGCATGAATTTCAGAAAGCACCATGTATTTAAGTTGTGATTTCTTGCATAAATACAAATGACCTGTGTAGCAAAGCTCTTCATTGTGCCAAGAGTACCCTACAGAAGCTGGAGAATTATGTTGCAATTTGTGGATCATGCTAGAAATTTTGGGGTCTTGTAGCCATTCTCGATGAACAACTTGAAGCCAATCTGGTACAATGAATGAGAGGGAGAAAAGGGACTCGTCTTCTTCATACTTCTGGAAAAACGCATTTGCAACTACATTTTCCTTTCCCTTCTTGTAAATGATCTCATAATCATAGCCTAATAGCTTGGTCACCCATTTTTGTTTCTTCGATGATGAAATTTGTTGTTCCATAAAATACTTGAGACTCCGATGATGAGTTTTAATTTGGAAGCATTGTCCCAATAAATAAGGACACCAAAGATCCACAACATGCATAATAGCTAACATTTCCTTTTCATAAAAGGATTGGACCAAATGTATCTTTGAAATTTGTTTGCTAGTGAAGGCCAAAGGCCTGCCATCTTGCATGAGGATGGCCCCAATTCCTAATTTCCCAGAAGCATCACATTCAAGTATGCAAGTATTTGTGAAGTCTGGAAGTGATAGGACAAGGGTCAAGCACATAGAATATTTCAAGGCTTGGAAGGAGTGATCAACAACTAGAGTCCAAGTGAAAGCATTATTTTTAAGGAGAGAAGTGAGAGGAGCTGCAATTTTTCCATAATTCCAAACAAACTTCTAATAATATCCCGTTAAACCCAGAAAACCATGCAAGCTCTTAAGATTTTTAGGGCAAGTCCAATCCCGCATAGCTTAAATTTTCTTAGGATCCACCCGGACACCATCCTTGTTAACAATATGACCAAGGTATTCCACTTCTGAGGCTCCAAGGGAACATTTAGATTGTTTGAGGAAAAGTTGGTGCTTAAAGAGTATATGGAGAACTTGATTCACATGGGAGAGATGGGATGTCCAAGTTTTACTATAGATGAGAATATCATCAAAGAAAACTAAGACAAAATGATGGAGAAAGGGAAAAAATACATGATTCATAAGACTTTGTAAAGTGGAGGGAGAATTATACAAGCCAAAGGGCATTACCAAGAACTCATAGTGATCCCATGAGTTTGAAATGTAGTCTTGTGAATGTCTTCTTCTTTCATAAGGATTTGGTGGTAGACATAACATAGATCAAGTTTGGTGAAGCATTGAGCACCACTCAATTCATCCAAGAGGTCATCAATGACATGAATGTGGAATTTGTCTTTTATTGTGAGTTTGTTGAGGGCACGAAAACCAGGACACATGTGCCAAGTACCTTCTTTCTTGAGTACCATGACCACATGGGAAGAATAAGGGATGGTACTAGGACGGATAACACCCCCTTGTGACAATTCATTAACAATTTTCTCAATTTCATTCTTTTGGGAAAAAAGGGATTACGATAAGGGAAAACATTGGGAGGAATATTGCCCACTATGAGAGGAATGGAATGATCATGGACTCCAAGGGAAGGGGGAAGTTCTTTGGTAGTGTTAAAAACAAATTGGTGGTGGGAGAGG
>ML815508.1:107012-144655 GCA_009831015.1 Picea engelmannii
GGCTGGGAGGTACTGGTGTAGTCTCGATGGTCGGCGAGCGGGAGTGGCACGGAGCGCGCGGATGTCATCCGAGGTGGGCGATAAGACAACGATATGATCTTTATTTGGTAGAGTAGAATGCATATTTATTTACTTTGGCAATTAAAATTGTATGGTTGTAAAAACGTTGACCCTGCTGTTGTAATCTAGTAAACGATGGAAAATAATCTATACTTCATTTATGTATCTGTATCATTAAACGTCTACCTCTGTTGTTGTCCTTGGATGAATGGTTTGTCTTGCTCCTTGATGCATTGATAATATTGAACTTGATTGATGGCGAAGTTCCTTGTTGTGCATTTTTTATCGCCGAATAAGTTTTTCTCTGCAATTGTCTCTGCACAGTAATAATGGTTGAATTTTGTCTTAAGCTTTTGCCCTTTCATTGATTGCCTAAAATTTTGTGGTCAGCATTCTGGTTGGGGTTATACTGTTCTTGGTTGAAACCTTATGCTTTTGCGTTACTCTTGTGGCTGTATATTCTTGGAGGTTGTATATCCGCATTTAAGTTATATGATGTGTAGTTTTACAAGCCGTTGACGATTGTTGTTATAGTTATAATCCATAGTCGTATATGCATGGATGCGATGTGATTCTTAGTTCAAATCTTAACTGTGTGTAGATATCCTGTGGTAAGTAATGATGTGCGATAGCTGCGGTTTTCCTTTATGAAAACAATTTTTATAGTGAATCCCTGATATCTTTGCATTTATGATAAGCTAACTCATACATCGGTTTGATAGATACTGCAAATGGTGATTTTATACTTGGGAATGTCAACGATTTTATATTTCCTATTTTGAATGGAGAATTTATATTTTATATATTGCAAACGATTTTACATTTTGGATATGTCAGCGATTTGATATTTTAAATGGCGAGATTATATCTTATATTCAAATGGTGATTCTATATTTCATATTTAGAAGGGTGATTTTATATTTTATATATTGCAAATGGCGATTTTAATTCTGGGGTATGTCGGCTATTATATATTCTGGCATGACAACGATTTAGATCGATGGATTGACAGTGATATATGTTCTCTGTGGCTGTGATTTGACAATATTAGTTGGTAGCAAATTCGTTTTAGACTGTTAGGCCGCCACCTGTGACAGACCGCCACCTTAAGGTTATAGATCTTCAAGCTTTGATGGAGGAGAAAACGGGTTACTGTTTACCCTTCTGACACACAGCCTTACTCGCCGGTTTCATACAACGATAATGTTGTTTACACAGGCTGGGTAGCGTAACTGGAGGCACTTAACCTTTTCCCAAATTGTACGTTTCCTGAATAGTTTCACGACTTGAGAAGAATGCATAGTAACCTATTGCATATGCCCCACACAAAAATTGAATAAAGAATCATTTAATTTTATGAAATTTTATCTTTTAAACAACTTTAAAATTGTAGAATGAATACAACTCATATGATGTATTATTATTAACCTGAAGTAATTGTCATTTCAGTGGTACTTCTAGGGTGTTAGTGTCGATGCATATAATAATTTTCACCCCCGGACAACACACAATAAATATGAGTTTAATGAAGGATTTTTGCCACAAGGGCCTGTATTGGTTGTTCATATTTTATTTTGTCATCTAGTTAGATATTTATTACGCTCTTTTATTTGGGTCCATAGCAGTTTACAATTGTAACCATTTCTCATTTTAAGCCATTGTTTTTCCTGCCAACCTGTTTTAGCATTTTTTTACTAACCTTGCGGGATAAATAATGTGCTTTAGTTTTTTGTCATGCAAATGCATTAGCTTAACAAAATTATCTATATACATTTCCTGTTTTAAGTGCATGTTCTCAGAACAGTGTTTTTTTTTCCTTCAGAATAGTTAATGGCCAGAGCATTCTTGTCAGTGTATTGTCAAGCAGCCACCACATCATTCAATTCATATTTTACTTGAAATGGTTCCAAACTCTGGTCTAAAGAGATAGTTTGAAAGGACAATTTTAAGCCAAAAAAAAAATTCTCTCTCAATGTTAGTAGAATTAGCTAGCGTACCCACCTTTGTGATTATAGCAATATACAGTTAAATCGGGTAACCAATTTTAAATCGTTTTTAAAAGTTCATCTTTAGTTGATTTTTGTTTTACATTTATATATATAAAAATTCTATTGATTTACGATTTAAAATGCTATTTAAATTTAAATAAATTTTATTGTTTGCAATTTAAATAAATTTATTGTTGTACAAATTGTTTACTTCTTATATAAATCATTTGTTTCCCACTTTACAAATTTATAAATAGTATTATGGTATGTTATTCATTTACATCTCATTATTTTGGAATTTCCTATTTATCATGTTTTTATTTATCATATATTATGTTTTTATGTGGTTCAAGTCAATTATGTCAATTATTATACTTACACACCTTGATAAGAATTAATGGTAGATATTGACATGAAATATTTATGGCTAAATGTGTTAGATTGTATGGTGATGTAAAATAGTATTATGGTATGTTATTCATTAATGTTATACAATCAGTTATTATGATTTAGTAATGGGGAATTGCAATTAATTGAATTTACATTAATTTTAAGGGTAGATTTGGCAACTCATCAACTAATGGAAATTAAAGGGAGTAACAGATCGGTATTTAATGCGAATTGAGTCGTAGATAATGCCTTGTCTTAATGATGGTTGGTTGTTGTCGGAGTCCTTCGGATATGCGCTTTCCGTAGAGTTCGTGGTTGTTCATTAATTATTGTTGTACTTGGTTGAAATCATTTTATTGCTTGGTCTGTTGGTGTCGGGCAGGATGTAGACACCTCCATGTTCCTTAGAACAGTCGCCAGCCCTGAGACCTTAAATGGTTAAAATCGATGGGAACCTGGGCTTGAGTGTTTCTTATGTGTCTTGGAGGTCCTAACCATTGCAGGGTAGGATGGGCAGATAATTAGTCTTATTATTTTGTCGGTTGATTGTGGATCATTGCTGGTAGATGTTGATGTGCGTCTTAGACCTTTATGTTGATATCGCAGTTGCATGCATCATGATTCGTCATCATGTGGCGGCGCAGAGTATAATGTCTTGTTACTCTTGTACACACGCACACACAAAAAAAAAATTGCACTTATTATAAGAGCTTTGTCATCATAACGAGGAGGTCGTCACACAAATCTACTAAAGTAAGCATTAATTCTAACATTTCCTTCCGAATAGTATACTTCTTTGAAATTGATCAAATGGCCTTGAATAACACACTACTTTGAAGATTTTATGCTAGAAAAACCATGTTTCAGGCAAACCCTCACAGTTTACCACATTAAATGCATTTTCTACTTGCAATTATTAGACCCTACCTACAACAAGGGATTTTACAAATATGAACCGTAAACACAAATCTAAAAACAGTTTCGCATAAAGCTTTTAAAATTTATTTATTTAATTCATTATTTTAAAAATATTTCATTTATTATTTAAAAAGATATTAAAAAAATCCAAATAAAAGAGAAAATAATTTATTTCTGAGTTACAAGATTACCATTGTAGAAGCCTCGCTTTAAATTAAAAAAAAAAAAAGCATCTAAAAGTTGTTCTGAAAAACACAGTCCCCGTATCTAAAACAAACATTTTGTTTCTCATCTTTTAATCAAATATTCATATACAACTCACTGTATAAGATCAAATTTTTCCATGTGCAAAGCATAAAATGATCATCACATTTGGTCTCAAAGTATATGTTCATTATACATGCCTATGCAAAGACTTCAAAATATGTGCAAAAGGACTAATTTTTGAGAAAGAACTACAAAGACTTCAAAATCTATGCAAAAGAATGATTTCAGAGAAAGCACCAATCATCCAAAACCATCTTATAAATTCATCTATTTAGATTTGTAGCCAAGATTTGTGAAAATGTTTTGATGAAACATTTTGGACCTTTTCAAAAATATTCCATGTTCCTATATTCACTGTTAGTATATCTTTGGAGAGGTGATCGAATTCTTGATTTTTTTTCCTTATACACATAATTGAAAGGCATGTGAGAGGTGAGAGAAATGATTTGCATTGGATTTAATGTCCTGGAAAATAGGAATAAGAGACTAATTCTGTAATGAAAATTCCTCATTCATCCATTTTATAACAAGTAGTGAGTTGACATATATGTGAAGATGTGAAAGTCCTTTCTCCTAGATTAGGTGAAGTGTAACCTTTAAATACAAGAGCTCATTGTAGTTATTTGAGGCATTTCAAATTCCCGTTGAAAAAGATATGGAATGATCATTGGAGAAGTGAATTATTCCACTGGCCCCTAAAGCTATGCAATTATTTTCTCCTAGGCTAAGTGAAGTGTAAGCTTTAAAGCTAAGAGCTCATTGTAGTTATTTGAGGCGGGCCCAATTCCTGATGAAAAAGATATGGAATGATCATTTGAGAAATGAATTATTCCACCGACCCCTTCCCGAGTTGGATTCCCTTGTGCAGGCCCATCAAAAAATGCACAGGGCATATCCCATTAAATGATGGTTCCCTAGAAAAATATCACATTCATAGCTAGAGGTTTTGCGGATAGGATGAGAGAATTGCAAGGATTTGAAGAGAGCATTGTAGAGGAGATTCACATCATTTCATATTTTAACTTCTTATTTTCTTTCATAGTATTTAGACTTGTTTATCTCTCATCCTAGGATTCTTTGCTTGACATGCATTATTTTCTTCTTGTTTCTTATTTTATCTTTTTCTTCCACTTGTTTGAGATCATATCACCTATGATGAAGCCTTGTGTTTTTTCTTTGCATTGATTATCCAAGAATGAAAGTGTTTATTAATTGGGTTGGTTGTTATTGATGTCAACCCTTGAAGCAAGTACGATAACAAATTCTGGTAGCCCCAACAATATGTTTAAGGGACTTAATTTTGTTTGATGTATATTGGTATGAAGGTTAATATATTTGCAGGTAAGAATATTATATATGGATAGTACATGTCATGTCATTTCTAGTGATATGTGGAATGTCACATAACTCCTCATGGTCAGAGAGTTATGGCCTTGTGAAGTTGGAGAAACTTCATGAGTTATCTAGAAGGCCAAATAAGTCAAATTATTCTAGAAGCTCCTAGAAGAAGTTAACTAGTCAAGTGGGTGAAATTAGGAGTTAATCATGGGTTAAGTTGTTGCAATAAGAAAATAATTAAAAATAAATTAGTTGAAACTAGAAGTGGAGAGTTTATTATTTGTGGATAAATTGGTTATAAGTGGACAAGTGGTTAGAAGTGGGTTAGCCCTAAAAGAAGGAAATTGGGTTAAGTTGGTTAGAAGGTAAACCCTTAAGGAAGCTACATGGAAGTATAAATAAGAGAGAAAGTCTCTCCTATTAGCACCTATTGAGAACATTGAATATCTACTATTGTGTAAGTTTTATTGGAGGTACTCATTGATACATATGGATTTATGCAAGTGTGAGTTAGCACGAAGGGTTGACGACGAAAGTTTCAGAATTGCAGAAAATACTGAAAAAAAAAACTCGAATTTTTGAAGTGTATGTGGGATGAAGTGGAGAAGGGCATGTACGTACACATGCTGGTAATATAAAAGGGCATGTACATGTGGGAAAATCCATGAAAACTTGAGAATATGAAGATGTCAGGTCTCTACATTCTAAAAGAAAGCTCCCAAGAAGGTCTATAGTGACTATGATCCGGATTATTTTCGGCACGAAATGAGAATGGAGATATAATAAATAAATGTACAGAGATATATCAAATATCCAATAATATAATAGAGATATAGAAAAGATATAATAATAAACATAGAGATACAGTGATACACAATTTCTATTAATGAGCAAAATGTACAGAACTGTAAAATACAGAGTGAATGAACTCGCTAGAATGGTGGCAACTTATCTCTGAGAAGAGATGTGATGGCTACGCTCATTCAAAAGAAGATGATTGTTAACATGAGGTTCCAAAGGCCTTTTTAAAATAAATAAAATCCAAAACCCTAACCCCAAAAGATGAAAAGCCAACAATTTTGTGGACCCCATTTTGGGTAGTTTGGTGTATCAACTTCCCAAGGGCATAACTTTGGCATATGATCTTTGTATGTGGTGCACGATAGCTCGTTGGAAAGGTATCGACGAGGATATTCATTTTGTGGGATCAATCAAATCCTTTGGATGCTATTGGGGTGCACAATCATGAAAAAAATTCATTTAGTCCCTCAAAATGGCCCCAGAAGTTTAGGAACCGAAAAAACGCTAAAAATAGTAAATTGCCATAAGACTATTTTGAGGCAATTGGAATTGGTGGGTGGCCACCGACATCCACCTAGATCAGATAAGGTACAATAGTTCTATCTACAGTTTCGAAAGGTATGTGTTATTTCTATGAGTAGTTGGATTTTTTTGTCTACATGAGAAATGGTTATGGGGGTTTGAGGATTTTCCCTAGAGAGGCTATTGGTTGTATGGAACTTACTGTATAAGCCATATCTACAGAATTATAGTGCTGGTATATTTTATATCTATCATTGGTACATCTTGTTATTGTTGAGGCACATCTTGTAGTTCTTGGCATATGGTTAAGGATTTTTATGGTACATGGTTAAGAGTTTGTAGTTGTGAAGTGGTTGTGAAGTTGTTGATGCAGTGTGAGGTTGTATATAAGTGAAGGGTTTGATGTCTAGTCCATGTGAGGATTATTAAACTTGTTCATTATTATACACACATGTATGGAACATGACTAGAGAGATATAGATGCACTTGGTTAAGGGGATTTTATGAGGATGTATGCATAGGGAACATCTAGAGTTTGGAAACTATGTCAGGTTGCAGGTTGATGTGACAGAGGTAGAAAAGGGTCATAGTTTTTTCAAGAAGGCAAAAACCCTAGTTTTCAGAAGGCATACACAGGATGCATTATGGACATGTTGCATACATACGCAGGTTGTAGTATAAACAGGTCATATACATACGTGATTTGCAACACATATAGGTTGCATACATGTTGTTTTTGTTAGTACATGAAGGTTACAGGTACAGGTTGATCACTAGATATTGGTATAGGTTGATCATAGGCTATTGGTGCAAGTTGGTTACAAGTTGTTGGCACAGATTGGTACATGTTTATAGTGGTATATATCACAGTGACAATGTGGAAGTGGTTCCATCATTTAACTTGTATTTCATGGCGAAAGGATGGGGCAAGAATAGGTGGTTGTATCCACCTTCCAGTTGTAGCTGTAAAACATAGGGGGTTGTAGCCTCCTTCTGGTTGTAGCCAGAGAATTAGGGAGTTGGAGCTTCCCTCAATTTGTATCTTGAAAATATAGGGGGTCGGAGCCTCCTTCCAGTTGCACTTGGAGAACAAAGGAAGTTGGTGCTTCCAATGAATGTAATTCTTAAAGACATATAAGAAAAAACATTATGTGGTTTTCTCCTGCATTGGGTTTCCATGTAAAAATACTAGTGTATTGTGTATGTGTATGGTTATTCATTGTTCATGGTTTATTTACTATGAAATTATTGTATGATAATGTTATATTGATCATAAAGATAAATAGAACTTACATACTATGGTTAAAATGATTAAAAATATCTATTATTGATTCACCCCCCCTCTCAGTAATCCAAAAATTGGTATCAGAGCAGGTTCCTTCAGAAATCAGTTTAACCACTGAAAGGTAAATCATGGAGAGAAACAATATGTCTAAAAATGGAATACTAGAGTTTGATGGACAAAACTATTCATTTTAGAGAAGAAGGATGAAAACCTATGTACAAGCACATGGATTTGAGGTTTTGCAATCAATTGTAGATGGATATAAATAATGAGTAGTTCCGCCAACAAATGAAAATGGAAGAAAACTTAGTCTAAATAGTTCAAAAGAAAAAATACACTTTTGAATGGTATTGGTGATTCAGTATATGGCAAAGTTATGCATTGCAGCTCCACAAAGGAAATTTGGGAAAAACTTCAGAATATTTATGAAGGAGATGCAAAATTTAAGGAAGAAAATATTCAAACTTATAGAGGTCAATTTGAACAGCCACAGATGAAGGAAGATGGGGATATCACAACTTACTTCTTACGAGTTGATGAAACAATGAATGCAATCAGAGGATTGGGAGAATAAGTTGATGAATGTATAAGTGTTCAAAAGGTACTAATATCTCTTCCAATGAGATTCGATCCTAAGGTATTAGCACTAGAAGAAATAACAGATCTGGATTCAATACGCATGGATGAACTACATGGAATTTTCATAGCCTATGAAATGAGAACCGAAAAGGAGAATCCAGTTACAAAATAAGCAACATTCAAATCATCTAAGAAGTCAAAGAAAAAGGGAAAGGAAAAGGAAAAATAAGATAGCAACAACAGTGACATCTCAGAAGATGATGAAGAAGTATCCAACTTCGCCAGAGGACTGAAAAAGGGAACCAATGACATATATAGAGGTAAGCTTACATTGATTTTTTTTAATTGTGATGGTATTTTTCATTTTGCTAACAAATGTCCTCATAAGAAAAAGAAAATAAATGAAGAAGATGATTCAAATAGAAAACAAATATACAAAGGAAAAAGAACCAAAAAGAAAGTCTTCAAGAAAAGTTTCTACACCAAATAAGACAGCTCCTCATCAGGCGAAGATGAAGTCAGTGAAAGTGAGACATAAATAGTTCTATTCATGGCAGTAGAAGAATGGTCCATCTTGTGTATGATCTTCTATTTCCGCGACTCTCGCCATTGTTCGGGGTCGGATACCTTAACAGAGTTGGCCAGTCATGACTGTATCTGATAAACAAGACAATGAAGAAGAATATGAAGAGGAAGAAGTTGAATATGAAGAATAATTGTTTAGTGCCATAGATGTTATAAAAAGGGAAAAGAAAAAAAACAAATCACTATAGGAATAACTAAAAAGAAAAGAGGAAACAAAAAATTCAAACTCTGAAGAATTAGAGTAGATGATCTCTAATTTAAAAATTCAAGTTGAATAAGACAAAAGAATCGAAGAATCACTTAAAGAACAGTTGGAAGAAAAATACAGGATCATTGGAAATTTGGAAGTAGATACTGTCACATCAAGAAAATACCTTCAACAGAAAAACATGCAGAATATATATAAGGTTTTGGATAACATTATCAATAGTCAGAGGCCACATCATGACAATTCCAGGCTAGGATAAAATAATACATAAAGAGGCTCAAGAAAAAAAACTACAGATCAAGAAACACATCCAAGAAGCTATCCAAAGACACAATCAGAGGAGACAAGAAGTTTTACAAGGAAGATTATAGGGACACTCTTCCACCTATAAGATTCAGGTTTCAGAATGATAGTAAGAAACAAGCAAGCCTCAAGAAGAAGAAGGATTTAGAAGATTAACTCCTTTCAGAATATCTTCAACTCCCAGGTATCAAACTATATTTTTTGGTTTATGTTATACATGTAATAACTTTGGACATAAAGTTGTAAATTGTAGAGAAAATAACAGAAATAGAAATAACCTTGAAATTCATGCAAAAAATGGTTATCCAAGAAGGCCTAGTGAAACAAAGAGAAGAAGATAAAACATGTTTGAATCCTTGAACATTGAAGTGGAATGCTATAAGTGCAAAAAAATTGGACACATGGATAAATATTGTAGAATTAAAGTCTCTCCTAGAGAATCACAACAAAATAACAACAATCACAGACAAGAACCTCAACAGAGAATTTGGATAAGAAAGCATAATAAATATAACAATGAAGAATGCACACTCTCTCTACAAGCTAAACACAAGAAATGTGGTTGGTATTTTGATAGTGGATGCTTAAATCACATGACATGTGATGAGGATAGGTTTCTAAATTTGAGAAAGGAAAGAGATGGATCAATCTCCTTTGGAAATGACGACTCAACTAGAATCATTGGAAAGGGAACAATCAAAATTGGAAACAAGAATACCAAGGAAGAAAATGTTCTACTAATGGAAGATATGAAACATAATCTTCTAAGTGTAATTCAAATGTGTGACCAAGGTCACAAACTTATGTTCGATTCACAGAAGTGTGAGATAAGAAAAGAAGGTTCAGGAAAATTGGTTGAAACGACTGTAAGAACTTCATGCAACATATATGTATTAAGTGAAATTGGAAATGAAAAGTGTTGTGTAGGAAAGGAATATGAAGTTTGGCTATGGCACAAAAGAGTGAGTCACATAAACTTCGATAACCTCTTCAAATTTATAAAAAAGGAAGCAATCAGATAAATTCCCCATATCACAAAGCCAACCAACACATTATGCAAGTATTGCCAACAAGGAAAGCAAACAAAGGCCATATTCAAATCAAAGGAATACTTCACAACAAGACCATTGGAAATTGTGCATATTGATCTAGTTGGACCAACTAGAACAAAGGGTTTAAAAGGTGATAAATATTTTATGTTATCGGTTGATGATTATACAAGGATGACTGCAATTTGTTTTCTCAAGAAGAAATCATAAGCATTTGAAAAATTCAAGGTATACAAGGAAATGGTTGAAAATGAAATGGATTAAAAAATAAAATGTTTTAGATCGGATAATGGAGGAGAATTTACTTCAAAGGAATTTATGGAGTTATGTAGAAAGCATGGAATAAAAAGGAAATTCTTTGTTGCTAGGACACATCAATAGAATGAAGTTGTCGAAAGGAAGAACAGGACAATATAGGAAATGGCTCGAATTTTTTTAATGGATTCTAAGTTGGCATATTTCATTTGTACACATGCAGTGCATACAATAGTTCACATTCAAAACAAAGTAATGCTTAGAAAAAATAGTGATAAAAATCCCTACGAGCTATGGAAAGGAAGACCAACGAATGTGAAGCACTTCAGAGTTTTTGGAAGAAAATGCTACATCAAAGGAGAAGATGGAAGAATTAGAAATTTTGATTCTCATGTGGAAAAAGGCATACGTGTTGGGTACTCAAGTACAAGGAAAGAATACAAATGTTTCAATATAAGGCTCAACAAATTTGTGGAAAAAATCAATGTAACGGTTGATGATACAGGTGGACGGAAAATAAAGGAAGAAGAAAAGGAGTCAGTGGAATAGGTTTACAAAGAAGAAGCAAAGGATGAAGAAGTAGCAAAAGGAGAATATGAAGAATATCAGATAGAAGTAGAAGAGAAAGGACATTAATTACCTAGAAAGACACCTAGAAACAAAATACATAATAATCATCCCTCAGATCAGATTATCGGGAACACATATGCAAGAGTTGATACTAGAAGAAGAATTTGTTCGCCAGAACAACTACACCTAACACTCTTATCCTCAATTGAACCAAATTGTTTTGAGGAATCCAACAAGGATGAATTCTGGATAAAGACCATGGATGAAGAGTTGGATCAGATAGATATGAATGACACTTTTGAAATGGTTCTAAGACCAAGGTACAAGAATGTGATCGACACAAAGTGAGTCTTCAGAAATAAATTGAATGAATATGGACATGTTACCAGGAACAAATCTAGATTGGTATGTATAGGATAAGCATAGGTTGAAGGTATCGAATTTGAAGAGACGTTTTCCCCAGTTTCCAGAATGGAAGAAATCATATCGATTCTAGCTTATGCATCCTCCAAGAATATTAAAGTATATCAGATGGACATGAAATCATCCTTTCTGAATGGGGAACTAGAAGAAGAAGTCTACATTGAGCAAACATAATGATTTTAGTTGTCATAGAATGAATATTATGTTTCCAGGTTGAATAAGGCCTTGTATGGTCTAAAACAACCCCCCATAGCATGGTATTCTAGAATGGACAAATATATACAACAACAAGGGTTCATAAAAGGAAATAAAGATAACAACCTCGACATAAAGGTAACTCAAGATATCATTTTATTAATTGAAGTTTATGTTGATGATATTATTTTTGGAAGTGATGATGACAGGTTGAGCCAAAAATTTACAAGTGCACTTTCTATCAAAGGAGAATACATTATTTTGGCCATATCGTCTCAGAGGAGGGCATACCAGTGGACCTTGAAAAAGATTAAAGTAATAAAAAGTTGGCCAGTGCCAAATAATATTTCATTGGTTAGATCATTTATGAGTCTATGTATTTACTATAGGAGATTCATTTTAGGTTTCTCCAAGATTTCACACTCGATCACTTCCTTGCAAAAAGAAAGGAATAAATTCAAATGGACTACCAAGTGTGAAGAGAGCTTCCAACACTTGAAATATTTATTAACCAGTGCACCTATTTTAAATATTTTAGATCAAAATAAGGATTTTGTTGTGTGCACAGACACATGTAAAGAAGGGCTTGGTGGAGTCCTTACAAAAAATGAGCATGTCATATGTTATGCTTCAAGGAAACTTAAAGAGAATGAAATAAATTATGCTACCCATGACTTGGAATTGTAAGAAATAGTTCATGCCTTAAATATGTGGAGGAATTATCTTATGGATAGGAAAATTGAGCTAAGGACAAACCATATTGGTCTGAAATATTTGTTTGGACAACCAACATTAAATTTTAGACAAACTAGATGGCTGAAATTTCTCAACGAATATGACTTTGTCATCAAGCGCATCAAGGGAAAAGAGAGTAATGTGGTTGATTCAATCAATATAAGGATGCATGAAATGCATGCTACAACCATACGAATGTATGACTCATAATTAAAATACATAATTTTAGAAGTTGTAACAACAAACCAACATTATGTGAAATTTGAAGAGAGCCTACAACAAGACAGTGTACAACATAAATATAAATATTACAGGATGGAAGAAGATGGAATTATCTTGTACATGAATATATTTTATGTTCCTAATTCTTGAGAATTGATAAATTTAGTTTTAAAATATATGCACAATGTACCATACACTAGACATCCAAGATATAAAAAAAAATGGTATTCATAAGAGTTTATTGGCCATGAATGAAGAAAGATGTAGCTGATTTTATTGTTATATGCATTGAATGACAAAAGGTAAAGGATGAGTAGAGAAATCCAGTAGGATTACTATATCCATTTATCATTCTAGAGTGGAAATGAGATATTATTACCAGAGATTTCATTACCAAGTTTCCCAAAACAAAAAGGAAATTCCATCATGGTAGTGGTGGACAAGCTCACAAAGGATACACATTTTATTCCATTCAATATGACACATAAGGCAACACATAAGGAAACCAACATTGCAAAAATTTATATGAACTAAAATTCTAGGCTACATGGTGTGTCTAAGGAAATCGTATCTAACAGAAATACTGAGTTCACTTCCAATTTTTTGAAAGGGATTTTTAAAGGATTTCAGACAAATTTGAATTTAGGAAAAACATATCATCCAGAATAAAATGGGAGGACATAAAGGGTCAACCAAATAATTGAATATATGTTAAAGATGCATGTAATGGATTATCTTTCCAAGTGGGAAGACTATTTCCATTTGGTTGGGATTACTCAAGATTGGATTTTTCTTTTATGGCTACAATCAACTACCCCTTGGTGTTGGTAACCCTCATTGTGTCGTTTGGGTTAGGTATGCAACCATATTTGGGTGGATATTCTAGGACACATGATCTAGGGAGACGCATGGTTCCTTACCCATTTGTATATGATGTAAAAATTTTGTTATTTGTAAAACTTTTCACACCTATGTATAACACACATATTGTATTCCAAAGCATGAATCCTTGTCATATGTATTCATCACACTTTGGCCATCTACTATCATAGATGATTATTCATATGTTCACTTAGTTTTTCATCTCCCAAGACATTTTCATATCTCTTGAGGAAGCACATGTATTCCAAGGCATTGGTCTCATCCTTCAAGGCACATTTGGGATACCTTTTCACACATGGACATCCTCTACACATGCCACATGGGAGATCCTAGAATTATCATCTTCTTTCATCACTTTTGGAGATGTATTTCACATGATTTGAGGGTTGATCCATTATTTTGAATGTCATTCTAGCTGTTGGGAGTTTTATGACCCATTTTTTGACTTGAAGGGTCACTTCCACACTTCATGGAGGTGTTTTGACCTTAGATATGGACATGGTCTTGCTTTGGAGATATATTGAAAATATTTATGGAAAGTATTTGAGCATTCCTTGAGAACATTTTGTGGAGGTCTTGAAGTTTGAATTTGTCAAGACCAAAATGACAACCTCATGAGAATATAAATATTCCCCTACATTTTTATAGACGTGGTACTCCTCTGTTTTTCTTTCAAGGAATTTTATTTGGATATCTTATATCAAATAATATATAATTATGTCAAATGATAGAATTCAAATATTTATCGCTCAAGAAAAGTTAATTTGACAAAAGTTAATTTAATGGAGAATTCTTGAGAGATGGACTAGGAAACTCAAGCATCACACATACTGAAAATAAATTACAAAAACTAACAATGATTCCTCACATCTTGTTGGATCATTGAGAGGGGGGGTGAATCAGTAATGAGCAATTTTAGTACTTTTAACCACAGTATATTATTCAACAATATTCATTATTTTATCATTAGCATTCGATATATTACCAACAATATAATCATAAACAACATCACATCACAACATATACACAGTACACCATAATTTACATGGAAACCCAAATGGGAGAAAACCACGTAATGATTTTCTTATATATAAAAAAAATACATTCATTGGAAGCACCAACTTCTTGATTCTCCAGCTAGAACTAGAAGGAGGCTCCAACCTAAAGGAAGCTACAACTCCCTGAGTTCTCTAGATCCAGCCAGAAGGAGGATACAACCCCCTAAGTTCTTCGGCTCCAACCGGAAGGTGGATACACCCTCCTATCCTTGCCTTGTCCTGCCACCCTAAAGTATAAGTGTAGACCAATTGTTGCTATCACAAAATTTTCCACTGTCACTACCACTGTCTCTGTCACTCTCTCTCTATCACTCTCTCTCTATCACTATAACTATGTCTCTATCATTTTCACTCTGTCTCTGTCATTGTCAGTATCTCATCAACCTGTAACTGTTCATAAACCAACTAACACTTGTACCATACCATGCATTAATTGTATACCAACATACTCATGCATCAATCATGAACCAAAGATACACCAATAAAGATACACCAATAAAGAATAGTGAATCATGAACTAGAGAATCAACCATGTGTAACCTATACCATATACCATACCATCAACCATATGTATATCTATATCATATCATAAATGAAGTGTATCAAAGAATCAATGCATGTCCCTCATGCATATTCCACCATACAACATAAATATGCCTCAGCCATGTACAATCAACTCGAAGATATGAACTATAAGAACCATGTCATATGTTGAACCATATATAAGAGTGATCCTCACTCAACCAAGCAACCAAGATATACCATATCCAAATACCAAACCAACCATACCAAGTATGCCTCAAACATACACCATATCATGAAAAGAAGTAACCATCAAAACAAGTATACAACCATACAAGTACATCTGAAGCTGACCTAAAACAGTAAGATGTTGACCTGTAACCTTCCTTTTAGACTCTAGGGACCTGGTACCAACATCTACTCAATATTTCATGAGCTTTTCAGATCTACACGACTTTATCTTCTATAACATGCATATATACGCCCTTTTCTTCATTGCAACTTGTCTACATACACTCCCTTACTGGCCTGCAACTCATGTATACCTCAGAAATTAGGGTTTGCTATAACTCTGAGATTTTCATCATCGAAATTTCTTTGCTACCTTAGAAAATTAATCTACAACCTTAGAAAAATATCACTAGATGACAAGAAAGATAAGAAATGAATAAGTGTGAAAGTATAATTGTGAATGATTCCTTGAGGTGCTTATATACTTGTACTAGGTAGATCCTCTCCTTAATTTATGGATTCTAGGGTTTTCTTGTTGCAAAACATTTACCCCTTTTACAAAGACTTATAACAAACTAGGGGCTTCTTGTCAGCTCTTCGGGGCTTCCAAATTTACAAGGACATATCTCCCTAACTGTGAGGAACCATGTGGCATTCCACATATCACTGAAAAAAATGATGAATACTATCTATCTATGAGTGTCTTACCTGCATTTACTCTATCCGTCATGTCCATATTCCTCATTCAACTTCAAGTACCAAAAACACACCGTTGGGGCTTCTTCAAGGGTTGACATCAATGACAACCAAACTATGAACAATATCCCCCTTTGGGATTGATGGAAAAATTAGGCATGAAAATACTTATGCCCATGCTCCCCCTGTGACCATCACTCCCCCTGTATGCATGATACACTCTCTCTCTTTCTCCATTCCTTTCTCTATATCTCCCCCTTTGCCATCAGTGGAAAAGGGTAAACCTCCTCTTGGGGCTACTCCCCCTATCTATAGGCCTCTCCTATCTCTACTAAATTTTCTCTTCATGGTGCTTCCTCATGTAAATCTTTGATGTATATGAAAATCATTCAAAAGAATTCATTACTTGAACTCTTCAAGAATTATGTTTCTCTCTACCCCTTTCTTGTTAAGTTTGATGTCATGTGGATCATTGTGGGGAAGGAACTATTCCAATCTTCTGTCGCAGTTACTCAAAATTTTCCCTTACAAGCAGTTTGATGAATATATCCACAATCTGCTCTTTTATCCTAACATACTCTATCTTGATGCTATTCTTTGTATCCTGGTCCCGAATAAAATGATATTTGATCAAAATATGATTCATCTTAGAATGCATCACTAGATTCTTGGAAATACTAATGGCGCTAGTGTTTTCACAAAGTATTGAAATGGGATCATCATACTTTACTTGTATATACTACAAATTATTCTTCATCTGAAGAACCTGAGTACAACATGTCGTTGCTGCAATGTATTCTCCCTCTGCTGTGGAAACATATACCGATGATTGTTTCTTGCTTAACCATGATATCAGGAACTCACCCAAGTATAAATATGCTCCACTTGTACTTCTTCTATCATCAATGCAACCTACCCAATTTTCATCTATGTAGGAAACAAGAGATAGATCCTTCCCTTTTCGATACCATAATCCAAACTCTTATGTAACTTTGAGGTATTTGAATATCCTCTTCACTGCCATAACATGTGATTCCTTTGGTGCTTCTTAAAACCTTGCAACCTATTCAACTACTTGCATTACATCTGGTCTAGAAGCTATCACATAGAGTAAGTTTCCAATCATTGATCTATACTATCTTTGATCTGCGTCCTTAGAATCATCATCCTTACTTAACTTGCAACTCGTCTACATAGGAGTACTGACTGGTTTGCAATCTGTCATCCCAAACTTCTTCAACATTTCTCTGATATACTTTGTCTGAGAGATGAAAATACCTTTGTTGCGTTGACGTATATGCAGTCCCAAAAAGAAGGTTAACTCACCAAGCAAGGACATCTCAAACTCATCCTACATGTCTTTGGAAGAAATTTGACTGATCCTATCATCGTCACTTCCGAAGGTAATGTCATCTACATAGACTTCAATAATAAATATATTGTCTTGATCCACCTTTATGTAGATATTGTTGTCTACATTTCCTTTCTTGAACCCTTGTTGTTGTAAGTATCTATCCAGTCTCGAGTACCATGCTATGGGGGCTTGTTTGAGACCATATAAATCCTTCTTCAACTTGCTAACATAATTCTCCTTCTCTTAAAACTGAAATCCTTCTGGCTGCTCAATGTAAACTTTTTCCTCTAGATCTCCATTTAGGAATGTTAATTTCATTTCTATCTGATACACTTTAATATTCTTGGAGTATGCATAAGCTAGTGTCAGTCTGATTGCTTCCATGCTAGCAACTGGGGAAAAAATCTCTTCAAAAGATATACCTTCAACTTGAGAGTATCCCTTGCATACCAATCTTGATTTTTTCCTAGTAACCTGTCCATCCTCATTCAACATTTTTCTGAATACCCACTTTGTACCAATAATGTTCTTGTTCTTCAACCTTGGAACTATTTCCCATGTGTCATTCTTTTCTATCTGGTGTAACTCTTCATCCATGGCTTTAATCCATAATTCATCCTTGCTAGCTTCTTCAAAAGTGCTCGGCTCAAAAGTAGATAATAGTGCTAGATGTTGTTGTTTTAGTGAGAGGATTCTTCTTTTGGTTTCAACTCCTGCATCTTTATTTCCAATAATCTATTCCAATGGATGATTTTTCGGCACTCGCCTGATGGGTGCCTTTGGAGGTACTTGAAGATCCTATTGTTCTTTCCCTTCTTATGTCTTCTCTTCTTCTCCATTTGATTCTTCATCTACTTCTTCTTCTTTCAAATATTATTCGTGATCCTATTCCACTAAATATTTGCTACTTTATTTTATCTTTCATCCACCTATCTCATCAATCGTCACATTGATGCTTTCTACTATTTTGTTGAGTCTCATATTGAAACATTTGTATGCTTTCATTTTTCTTGAGTACCCAACCAGTATGCCTTTATCGACTCGAGAATCAAATTTTCCAAGTCTTCCATATTCTCTTTTGATGTAGCATTTATTTCGAAAACTCTGAAGTGATTCATTGTTTTTGGTATTCCTTTTCATAGCTCGTATGGAGTCTTATCACTATTATTTTTTATCATCCCTCTATTCTGAATGTGAACTATTGTATGCACTTCTTGTACCCAAAATACTTCTGTCAACTTGGAATCCATTAAAATGGTTCTATCCATTTCTTGTAGTGTTTTTTTCTTCCTTTCAACAACTCCATTTTGTTGAGGTGTCCTGGCTACTGATAATTGCCTCTTTATCCCATGCTCATTGCAGAATTCCATGAACTTCTTTGATGTAAATTATCCTCCATTGTCTAATCTCAAACACTTTATTTTCAAATATGTCTCAGTTTCAACCATCTCTTTGTATGTCTTGAAGTTTTTGAATGCCTCTGACTTATTATTTATAAAGAAAACTGCAGTCATTCTTGTGTAGTCATCAACTAGTAGCATGAAGTATTGTTCACCTTTCAATCCTTTTTTTCTTGTCGGTCCAACTAGATCAGTATGTACAATCTCCAGTGGTTTTGTTGTGGAGTATTCCTTTGACTTGAAATTCATCTTGGTATGTTTTCCCTATAGATAATGCTTCCATAGAATGTTTGTTGGCGTCAAGATCTCGGGAGTTTTTCTTACAACTTCCTTTTTTTGACTTTGAAAATATTATCAAAATTTATGTGACCCATTATTCTATGCCAGAGCCAAATTTCATCATCCTTTCCTAAGAAACATCTTTCCTTTCCTATTTCATTTAAAACATATATGTTTCTTGGATTTCCTACAACTGTAGCTACCAACTTCCCTGATTCTTGTTTCCTTATCTTGCACTTATTTGAATCAAACACAAGTCTACATCCTTGATCACACATTTGACTTACACTTAAAAAATTGTGTTTCATGTCTTCGACCAGTAAAAGATTTTCTTCTATGACATCCTTACTTCCGAGCTTGACTGTGCATTTTCCAATAATCCTGTCTAAGTTGTCATTCCCAAATGAAACTGATTCATCTCTTTCCTTCTTCAATGTCAGAAACCTGTCTTTATCACCTATCATATTCTTTGAGTATCCACTATCAACATACCATCCATGTTTCTTATGTTGAGCTTGTAGAGAAAGATTTCATTCTTCAGTGTTGAATTGATCCTGCTTTCTTATCCATATCCTTTGTGGTTCCTTCTTATGACCATTTATATTCTTCTTTGGTTCCCTTGGAGGAGCAATGAGTCAACAATATCTAGCGATATGTACAAAACTATTTCACGTGTATCATTCTACCTCATCACTTAATGATCCAAATCTGTTATAGTTTATATTATGTGCTTCATGAGATATTATTGGATAACTATTTCTTGTATATCCCTCATTGTTTCTTCTGTTATTGGTATTATATCTACAATTCATAGCTTTGTTCCCAAAATTATAACATGAATAACATTAACCAAGAAAAATAGTTTGATACCTGGGAGTAGAAGATCTTTTGAATGGTGCCACTCTTATGAATCCATCTTCTTATTGAGGTATTTCTATAACTGAATGCTACTGATACTAAATTATGAATCTTCTAGGTGGTACAATGTCTCTATAATCATCCCCTTGAGTCTTCCCGTATTCTTCTTTCGAGGGACCTCTGACGAATTTTACATAGCTTCTTGGTTCTGCTTCTTTCTTTGTCAATTTGGATCTTGAACCTTTCTATGTCTGTGTTTGATTGTATCCCAATCTAGATCTGTCATAGTAAGGTCTCTGACTATTAATGATGTTATCCAATATCCTGGTGTTGTTTTGTTTCATGTCCTTCTTCTGAAGATCTTTTCTATGGTGACTATCTCAACTTCCAATCCTTCAATGATCATGTCTCTTTCTTCTAACTTCCCTCTGAGTGCTTCTTTAATTCTCTTGTCTCCTTCCACCTAGAGTTTTAGCTCCATGATTTTCTACTCGACTTATTTGGAGTTCTGAGATTCTTCTTTCTTCATTAGTTTTTCCTGGAGTGATTTGTTTTTCTTATTTTCCTTCTTTAGATATTTTATGGAACATATCAATTCTTCCCTATAATCGAATTCTTCCTCTTCACATTCTTCTTCAGATACTTCTTCATCAGAGTCTTATATTTCCATGAGCAGTACCCTTTTTGTATCACTATCACTGACTTCATCTTCGTCTGACGAGGAACTCTCTTCCTTGGTGCAAAAACGTTTCTTGAAACTTTTATTTTTGTTTCTTTTTCCCTTTTGGATTTTCTTTTTATTTTTAGAGTCATCTTCTTCATTAACTTTATTTTTCTTATAGGGACATTTATTAACAAAATGACCAACACCATCACAATTAAAACATTTCAATGGAAGCATACCTTTGTATTTGTCGGTGCCCTTTTTGATCCTTCTGACGAAGTTAGCCATCTCTTCATCTTCCTTTAAATCATTGTTGTAGCTACAATCTGAATTTGGATTTTTTTTCATCTTTCTTCTTTATCTTCTTGGATTCCTTGAATGATACTTCCTTTGTAACTGGAATGCCTTGCTCCATCCTCATCTCGTGAGTTGTGAGTATCCCATGCAACTCATCCATGGTCATTGTAGCTAGGTCCACTCTTTCTTCTAGAGATAATTTTTTTGAATCAAACCTCATTGGTAGAGATCTTAATTGATTTTTAACAACGAATTGTTCCTTTATCTTGTCTCCCAAACATTTTATATTGTTTACTATCTTGTTGACTCATTGAAATTAGGCGGCTATGTTTACATCTTCATTCATCTTCAATTGTTTGAACTTGGCTCTGAAAATATGAAGTTTAGCTTCCTTAACTTTTGTATCTCCTTCATATATAGTATTTAGTTTATCCCACATTTATTTTACGGAATCACAATGCATAATCTTGGTATGTATCGCTTGAGTCACACCATTCTCGATAGAATTTCTAGCCCTTGAATCATTTTTTTCGAGCTTCTTTCCATATATATTCATTGGTGGAGTGGAAGTCACTTTGTATCCATCTACTACTTATCTCCAAACATCAAATCCTTATGCTTGTATATAGGTTTTCACTCTTCTGCTCCAAAAAGCATGGTTCTCACCATCAAACTATGGTAACCCAATCCTAGCATGATCCATGATCTCCTTCCAGTGGGTAGACTACTTTTTGAAGGACATGCTCTCATACCAATTGTTGGATTACTGAGAGGGGGAATGAATCAGTAATGAGAAATTTAATACTTTTAGCCACAATATATTCTTCAACAATATTCAACAGTTTATCATTAACATTCAATATATCATCAATAATATGATCATAAACAACATCACATCACAATAGAAACACAGTACACCGAAATTTACGTGGAAACCCAAATGGGAGAAAAGCACATAATGATTTTCTTATATATCAAAAGAATACATTCATTGAAAGAACCAACTTCCTGATTCTCCAACTACAACTGGAAGGAGGCTCCAACCCCCTATTATGAGTCTCCAACCTGAAGGAAGCTACAACTCCCTGAATTGTATGGCTCCAACCAAAAGGAGGCTACAACCCCCTAATTTCTCCAACTCCAACTAGAAGGTGGCTACAACCACCTATCCTTGCCCCATCTCGTAGCCCTAAAGTATAAGTGTAGACCAAATTTTTCCATCACAAAACTTCCAATGTCACTGCCAATGTCTCTTTTAGTTTGTCTCTATCACTCTGTCTCTATTACCGTCACTCTATATTTGTCACTGTCACCCTATCTCTATCACTTTGTCACTGTCGCTATCTCATCAACATGTATCTTCTCATGAACCAGCTAACATTTGTACCATGCCATGCATCAACTGTATACCAACATACATACTATCTCATACATCAATCATGAACCAAAGATACATCAATAAATAATAGTGAATCATGAACTAGAGAATCAACCATGTGTAACTTGTACCATATACCATACCATCAACCATATGCAGATCTGTATTATATCATCAATGAAGTGTTTCAAAGAACCAATGCATGTCCCTCATTCATATGCCACCATACAACATAAATATGACTCAACCATGTACAATCAACTGGAATATATGAAATATAAGAACCATGTCATATGTTGAACCAAATATAAGAGTGCTCCTCACTCAACCAAGAAACCAAGATATACCATATCCAAAAACCAAACCAACCATACCAAGTATGCCTAAAGAATATACCATATCATGGCAAGAAGTAACCATCAAAACAAATATACAACCATACAAGTACCTCTAAAGATGACTTGAGATAGTAAGATGCTGACCTGTAACCTTCCTTTCAGACTCTAAGGACCTAGTACCAACATCTACTCAAAATTCCATGAGCTTTTCACATGTACACAACTTTCTCTTCTAAATCCTACGTATATATGCCCTTTTCTTCACTGCAGCCCAAGTACATATGATCCCTTATTGACCTGCAACTCCAATATTTTCATTGTCGACCCTTCTTTTCTACTTCGGAAAATGATGCTACAACCTTAGCAAAAGATCACTAGATCACAAGAAAATAAGCAATGAATAAGTGTGTGAGTGTACTTGTGAATAACTCCTTGAGGTGCTTATATACTTGTGCTAGGTAACTCCTCTCCTTAATTTAAGGCTTCTAGGGTTTTCTGTTTACAACAACTTTACCCCATTGACCAAGACTTATAACAAAGTAGGGGCTTCTTTTCCACTCTTTGTGGCTTCCAACTTTACAAGGCCATATCTCCCTAACCGTGAGGAACCACGTGGCATTCTGCATATCAACGAAAATGACACAACAAGTATTATCATTCTATGAGTGTCTTACCTACATTTACTATGTCCGTCATGTCCATATTCCTCATTCAACTTTGGGTACCAAAACCACACCATCAGGGCTTCTTCAAGGGTTGACATTAATTACAACCAAACTATCAACACATCCATCATGGTTTCATATATTTTTTATCACATTCAAAATGAAAGAGAATGGTCCAATCACACAAGACAACTTTGAAACAATATTGTTTATTAAGATCAAAAACATAATTTGATAAAATTATTTCAAATATATTATAATCAAAACTCAGAGTTATAAAATACAGTCAAAACCAACTCCAAAATTGTTCTTTGGGATTTCTCAAAAATAATATGGTCTATTACAATGTCATAAATTTAAAGGCGTTTGTCCATAAACAGACTGAGATTGGGGCTTCGGTGGACAATAAAATATACACAAGAAGTATGAAGAAGAGAAAAGATTCTAGACTAGAGTGCGAGCAACAAGATATGGAAAGAAGACAACAAGGAGGTTATCAGAATTCAATTATATTTTTCTAGTGAAAGAATAAATACAACTGGAAGAATTCTGAGAAGGAATAAAGTATGTGATCAATATGGACTTACTGTGATGGAATTTATCTCCCTTTCATTTGCTTGTTGATGCGCCTTCTGTATCTGTTTTGGTTGTGGTTGTGTTAATGGTATTAACTTCTTCCATTGGAATTATAAATTTTGATTAAATACATGTTTAACCATTCTTGAATATATTCTCTTAAGGGAGCAACGATCACTTCTTGCTTGAATTTGATATTAAATAATTCACCTTGAATTTCTCTAAGGTCAATTGTTAAATTTTGTAATGTTGTCTCAATATCTTCATTTCTATTTTCATATTCCACAAGCCAACTATCAATATCATCATAAGTATATTCCACCATACTATTGGATTTTTCTGCTGATAATATTTTCAAGGTTTCAACTTTTTCTTCAAATTTTTGTCTAGTCATCAGCATCGAATTTGATATTAAATTTGGATCTCAAACTTTGATAGTAGTACCTGCGATATCTATCCCAATCACTTTTGAATATGCCTCCATATTTTTATGTGATAATTCATTAAGTTCATGTAATAATTGTCTTAATGTATTAATCCTTTGAATCCAACATGCTTTTAATTTCTTTATACGACTTTGAGAAGGAAAATATTCTTGTTTTCTTCTTTGTTCTGTCATTGTCAAGAATTTTGTAGCAAACCTAGCAAGTCTATTTGTAAAGAATCCTTCATCATTTGTTAGGTATGTATTCAAATATTCTTTGGTATTTTGTATTCTGAGACCAATAGAAGATTTTTTTTTTTTTAAGTCCCATATATCTAAAATAAGTGACATTCTTTTATTTATATTTTCTTCCACAAAATGTCGAGTGACATTAAGTAAAATTGTAACTCCTTTCAATCTTAGAATTGAATCAGGGTTTCTCTGAAAACTTTTTCCAGGTTGGACAATGGCAACAGGGGTGGCTAGTATGGGGGGAGGCATCACAGTTGCTTCCAATTCTTCGATTCTTTCTTTAAGTCTGAAAATTTTCTCTTCCATGTCAATTATGGAAACATCCAATGCATCTCTTGTAACCTTGTGAATCGAATATAATTTTGATGGGCGCATATATATGAGATTAATGGTAGACCGAGACTTACCCTTTTTATTCTTCAAATTTCTTTCAAAAAATATCTTTTTGGAAGATTTATCAAACAATGCATTTTCAATGGAAAAATTTTCTTCATTAGAAAAGATTTAATCCTGGATAGCAAGTTAAGTAGCATATTGTATACTCTTCTGTATCTTCTCTTCTTCATCCCAAAACTAGATATTTTTAATATCAACATCCAAATACATGTCTTCAAGAGAAATATTATCCCCTCCTTGTTGAGAATTAATTCTTTTCTTATTAACTTTCAATTTATGAGGGTTTTGAAAGTTTCCTTGAGAAGGGTTTTTCTCTTCATCGTCATCTGAATTATTATTTGAGGATTTTCTTTGTTGAGTCACTGCAGACTGAGAATTTATTTCAAGTAAAACACTTATATGAAAAACAATATGATATTGGAAATTTCTTTCACATGATGATATTCCTCTTTGCTTGTAACATTCTGTAGTACTCACAATAGTCTCTATGTCACCATAATTTTTCTTAATACCCCAAATAGGAGGGTCATGACTATCTCCTTCTTCTTCTCCAAATATAAGGGTATTAACCAATGCAGGATGGATTCCAATTGATATCATATGATTATAAAAGAGGTGATTTGGATCAAACCCCTTAATCTCTTTTACAAATTTTAAATTATACTCGTCAAAATAGAAAGTGAACTCATCAATTGTTGCAATTCCTCTCAACAAAAATTCACCCACTTTCCAAGGAAAAGGAATAAACTATTTTTTTCCTTTTTTCATAGAAAACATGAAACCATAACTTATGTTTTCTTGCTACGTCTATGATAAATAATTTATCTGGAACATAATAAGGAAGAAAAAGAGGTTTCTCATGAGAACAAAAAATTCTAAAAAAATTGTAATCGTCCATTTTCTCCAGAACTCCCTTTGTGTTTAGAAAAGAAGATTCTTCCAATGAAAGTCTAGAATTATCTTCTCTAAAGAGAATTTTTTTGAATACAAACAAAGAATCATTATAAACTTCATAAAAATGATGAACAAACTTTTGTCTCCATAGGGCTTGACACCGCATGGTCACGGGATCGACCTTGAAATTTACCCTCTTTCCGATACTCAGGCCTTTAAAAATATGACAGTATGTAATGGAAAATATAATATAATAAGCCATGTAGAACTTCTTCTCATTATTAAAATTGATTAATTATGCGGACACTTCATTAGATATAATTTTCTCCCAGTCAAAGAAACCATCTTCATGGACTATAAAATGTAGAATATATAGAGCCAATCGAGGAATAATCACAGTAGAATCCTGACCAATGATTCTAGTAAAAATCCAAGCAATTTCTCGATAAGGGTGTTTCAGAGAACTCACCTAATTCCTAGATAAATTTTGTGGCATTTATGTTGGGTCTTGAAAATACTCTTGTAGGATATCTATTCCATTATTTTTTCTTATAATAAAAATCTCAGCTTCATCTCCTTTATAGGTGATATCCAGCTCTGGTAATTTCAACAAATTTTTGAAGACTAATGGCGCCAATGAAAGAGGGAACCATTTTGCAATGGGATCCTTCTTCTATTATGAATTTTTTTTATCTATGCACCAGTTGACTACTTCTTTACAGTTGAAAAATTCGGGAACAAAACCAGCATGAACCATTCCTGAGGTCCAAATTTCATTATTGTCTTTGTCTAGAAATGTTGCATAATACCATTAAGATCTTTGCCAATGATAATTATGGTCTTCTTTGGAAAATAGATTCAAAGTATCTCCGTAGAATTGTTGTTTTCTCCTGGCCATCTTCACCAGGTTGATGAACTTCCTTGTATCATTGCTTAGAACAATGGTAAGATAATAATACTTAAGTTCTATTTTCGATGGATAAATATAATAATTAAATGTAATTTCCTCGAGAAATATGTCATTTAATTAAGGCCTTTTTGAAATTCAATTTTGCAATTGATTCTGTAGAATCAATATTAAATATAACTCAAGAAGATTGAAAGAAATATGACACGTCATGGCGAGGATTCATATATGGAAGAAATAATTTAACGAGAGCACGACTCTGCGAGTCCGTGAATATGTGAAATGGTTAAGTATTGGTATTTATCGGTCGGACTTATATAGATGGATCGATAAATAATTATGAGTCTGTGAGAAAAAGAAAAAGAAGCTAAGTGTTGGCAACGAGCTTGTGAAAGAATAAAAGATACATATTATGAGTTCGTCACCCGTGAACCCACCAAGATATGGGAAAGTGGCTAAGTATGATACAATATGTAGGCCATGGAAAAGAGAAGTGTGTATTGTATGACACATCATTATTTTGGGATCATAAATATTTTAAGTATGTAAGAGTGAAAGAAAAGAAATGTATGGGGTTAAACAACTGGATTCAACTAGGATGATAACCCCCCTCTGGTTGTCAATAATCTGGAATCTAGAAACTAGATGCCTTATTTTTGGGAAATGGATTCAAGAAGATCAGAATATACAAAATAAAGAAATCAAATTATGTACAATCAAGAAGAACTTTGATCAAGATTTTTTTTTTAAGGTGTTTCCCATTCACCGACAACATTAGTGTTGTCCCTTTAAAATCTTTAAGGATGTAAGAATTATATCCCAAATGTTTTGCAATGATGTAAGGCCCATTCCACAATTCCTCAAACTTTGTGTGCATGGAGGATTTAGCTTTAACTTTATTCCAGAGTAATACCAATTCCCCTTTCTGAAAGTTTTTCACTATTATACTTTAATCAAAATATCTTTTGACACTTTTTTGATGCCTCATTTCATTGTTCATCTAGTCTAATGAGTTGATTATACCTTTTTTGTAATGGTGAGACTTCTTCCAAATCCTCAATATTTACTGCATATGCTAAGGAATTTATTTCTAATTTGATCAACATTCTTGCCTCTTTTCCATACACCAGATTATATGGAGATGTCTTAATGTTGTATTTTGGTGTCAACCTGCTTTCCCATAATGCATCAGTTAGTTTCAAATGCTAATTATTCTAATTTTTATCAATGGTTTTTTTGAGGATTTGAATTAAAGTTTTGTTTGTGGATTTAGCCAACCGATTTCCTTGAGGATAATAATTAGATGATTTCCCCATTAAAATGCCAAACTCTCCATAGAAATTTGAAATTTTTGATCCAACAAAAATTGATCCATTATCTATGAAAAATTTCTCAGGAACTCCAAATCTAGATAAAATATTGTTCCTCAAGAACTTTATAAGTTCATTTCAATCAACTTGTTTTAAAGTTAGTGATTCTTGTCATTTTTTGAAATAATCTATAGTAGTATGGATATATAAATGGCCTTTATTTGATTTTAGGTTTATTGGTCCAACAACATCAAGTCCCCATCATGAAAATGGCTCTTCAAAAGATATAGGTTGTAAATGAACTACAACTCTTTTCATCTTCCCTGAAAATTTATGACAAGATAAGCACTTTCTTATTTATGTATATGAATCTTTGAAAATTGTTGGCCAATAATAACCAACTCTTAGTATCTTATGTGCAATAGTTTTTGGTGTGAAATAGCCTCCACAAACCCCTTCATGAAATTGTTTAATTAATTCTTGAGATTTTGTCTCATCCACACATCTTAACAACATCCCATCAAATTTTATTCGAAACAAATTTTGAGCAATAAATACATATTGGTTTGATTTCATTTTCATATTCCTCCTCTATTTTTATGACATTCCATTTGGAAATTGCCCAAATTCTAAATAAAAAATAATATCTTTGTACCAATCAAAATTTGATGTTGATCCTTCTATTGTAATTGAGACACAACCATCTAATGAATCATTTCTAGTTCAATAAGTTTACAAAGTCCCTGCCCCTTAATTGCATACAATGATTTGATCTCAATGTCATACTCTTGGATTTTTGTAAGCCAATTATCCTATTTTGCTTCTCTTAACTACTAATTAAGGAGCATTCTTACTGGAGAAGAAGCAACATATGCACTATGACATGAGATGATAAAATAAAGGTCCCGAAATGAGCTACTGTTGGATTACTGAGATGGGGGGTGAATCAGTAATAAATCAATTTAATCCTTTTTAACCATATAATCCAAGTGTTATATCTATGTATCATTATCATCCAATAACTGCAGAGAAAATAAGCAATGAAGAAATGAAAAATCATACACATACATAGTACACCAATGTTTTACGTGGAAACCCAAAGCGGGAGAAAACCACATAATGATTTTTCTTATATGTCTTGAAGAATTACATTCATTGGAAGCACCAACTTTCTTTGTTTTCCAGCTACAACTGGAAGGAGGCTCCAACCCCCTAGTTTCTCAGGCTACAACCTGAGGGAATCTCCAACTCCCCAATTCTCTGGCTACAACCAAAAGGAGGCTACAACCTCCTATGTTCTACGGATACAACCGAAAGGTGGATACAACCACCTATCCTTGCCTCGTCCAACTTCCCTGACGTATAAGTAGAATGATGGAACCATTGTCACACTATCACTATGAGGTATACTGTTGTAAACCTGTACCAATCAACCTGCACCAAATAACCTATACCAATAACTTGAACCATGCATCAACCATGAATCAGCATGTACCTCAACCAGTAATCAACCTATACCATAAACAAGTGCATCAACCATGCACCAACCTATACCAAAAAACTTGTAATCAACCTCTACCATAAACAAGTGCATCAACCATGCACCAACCTGTACCTCAACCTGTACCATGAACAAATGCATCAACCATGCACCAAACCTGTACAAATAACCCATCACAACAACCTGTCACAACAACTTTTTCAAACAACCTATCACAACAACCTATATCATCAATATTATCAACCAAATCAGATCTACTCACCAATATTAATCACCAAGACAACTCTCAAATATGTGCATCAATCAAGCATAACACAACAACTCATAATCATCACCAAGATCAATATGTGCTTCTAATAATACAAGTATGCTACATCATCCATAAACCATGTTTCAACAATACTACTAACAAGTGCCTCCAACCATGTACCAAGTATGTACCAATCATGTATCAACTACTCATCAACTATGACTCATCAAGATGTACCAACATCATCAACTATACACCTCATGTATGTGCCAACTCATCAACTACTTGTCTCAACCATGTACCTGACATGTACCTCAACCAAATGCCCTCATCAATTTCATCATCAAAATCTGATTTGTAACTATTTAATAGACCTGGTGTATATGATCACATACCTGCAAACCTTCCTTAACATTAACAACAAGAGACTAGCATTTTCATCAAACTTTTCTTTAGTCTCACATGACTAGTTTTGGATTAGTCAACAACCCTAACTTGAAATAATCATAACTTTGTACCTGTAATGAATAAAGATCTAAAACTAACACAAAATTTGCTTTGGTGTGTTTTATGCAATTCCTCCAGGTTCCACTACTTGGAACCTCTCAGAAAAGGAGTTATAGAAAAAATGACATACCTTGCTGAATTCTGGCTTATTCTAGAGAGAGAACTTGTAGAGCATGCCCCACACATAATATTTGTTGAATCGATATGAAAATGTTACAAAAAATAACACAGACTGTAATATAACCAACACATTTTTTCTTACTGAATTTGGATCTTTTATGAAGAAGTTGTGACATTTTTACCTGAAACACCTGTTTTAGACTAGTTTCAGGACTAGCCACAAGCCCTATTTTCTACAGAGTGTAACTCCAAAAATACAACGAACCACAAGATGAATTTTTTACCACATTTACTTGGATATGTTTCCTCAATGGAATAGAAATTTCACGATATGAATCATTCTAGAAAAAACTTTATTGCGAAAGTGGTAAAATGACCTGTAAATAACATACCTTAGAAAGCATCATCAAAATAATTTATCCTTCCTTGAATTTCGGTTTTATTTTCTTCACCTTCCCTCATAAATTCAGCTTATATATCCTTTAGTTACCTCATAAACCTATATATATTCAATATTCTCAAGCGTTATCTTAAATGAGAGAGCATTGCCTCTTATTTATACTCTCCAAGTAACTTCCTTAAAAACATCTTCTAGGTCACTTTGCCCACTTTCCTTATTTTAGGGTTAACCCACTTCTAATTTCTCCGTTAAATTTATTATTTAAATAATTTATTTTGTATTCACTTTGAATTATAGTACACTCATCACTTCACTTTATTATTTGCCTTCTAAAATCTCTTAAACCACTTTGACTACTTTGACCTTTTGGGGCTTCTAGATGACATATGAGGGTCCTCCAACTTCGTAAGGCCATAACTCTCAAACCGTGAGGAGTTATGTGGTGTTACGCATACCACCAGAAATGGAATGACATTTAATATCCATATAGAATAGTATTACCTGCTAATATATCAAAACTCGTACTATTATCCATCAAACAAACTTGGGTCCATTACCCAAACCTGGGTTCTCCAACTTCTCATGGCCATAACTCTCTAACCGTGAGGAGTTATCTGATGTTCCACATAGCACCGAAAATGGAATGACATGTACTATCCATATAGAATAGTATTACCTTAAAATATTTTAAAACTCATACAATTATACATGAAACAACCTTGAGTCCATTACCCAAACCTTTGTGCTACTAAAATTCGCTATCAGACTTTCTCCAGGGGTTGAAATCAATCACTAAGGGTTGACATCAATATACAATATCACTCTCCAATGGTTGAAATCAATGAAAACCAACAATCCATACCAACTATCCATCAACCTAAGCCAACTTTCTGACAATCTCCCCCTTTTGCATTGATGGAAACACCAACATTGATGGCAACACTTAGTCATGATGACATTCATGCTTATACTCTTCATCAATGTTTCCTTCTCTTCCCCTTTGACATTAATGGAAAAAGCTATCTCCCTTTGGGGCTACTCCCCCTGACTGAACTCTCCTTAGGGATGATCCCCCTGTCTATGTGCCTTTTATTTTTCTTTTTGTTTATAAGCCTTTGATTACCCTCTTTCCCTTCATATGAATAATATCTCCCTCTTTGACAAAGGGTATCACTCTGAATTTATATCGCTTATTCTTCCCTTGTGAGAATCACTTCCCTTGGAAACATGCCTCTATGCTCTCTCTCCAAGCATTTACCTTTGCATCTGATAAATCTCTCCCCCTTTTTCCTATTTATGGTGCTTCCTCGTGTACATCTAAGACATATAAGATAATCATTCAAAAGAATCCATTTTGGAGTAGAAAGTACTCCTAGTCTCTGGTGAAGATACTCGAGGGATTCCCGTGGAAGCGGTTTTGTAAATATGTATGCCACTTGTTCTTTTGTTCCCACATATTCAACTCCGACGTTCTTCTCTGTAACCCGTTCCCATAGAAAGTGATACTTGATTGGAATGTGCTTTGTCTTGGAGTGCATCAACGGGTTTTTTGAGATATTGATGGCGCTTGTATTATCACAATATATTGGAATGGGATCATCATACTCAACCTATATATATTTCAAAGTTTGTTTCATCCATAGAACCTGTGTACAACATGTTGATGCTGCAATATACTCCACCTCGGCTATAGATAAGGATATTGATGATTGTTTCTTCCTTATCTAAGATACTAAACACTCACCCAAGTAGAACATTGCTCCACTGGTGCTTCATCGATCATTAATGCAACCTGCCCAATCTTCATTTGTGTAGGAAATAAGTGATAGATCCTTTCCTTTTGGATACCATAATCCAAACTCTTATGTTCCTTTGAGATATCTGAAAATCCTCTTCACTACCAATACATGTGATTCCTTTGGTGCTGCATGAAATCATGTCACCTGTCCAACTGCCTGCATTACATCTGGTCTAGATGCTGTCACATATAGTAAGCTACCAATCATTGACCTATATTTCCTCTGGTCTGTAGACTTTGAATCGTCATATTTTCTCAACTTGCAACTGGTTTTCATAGGAGTGGTAACTGGTTTGCAATCTTCCATTCTGACCCTCTTTAGCATTTCTCTGATATACTTAGTTTGAGAAATAAAAATTCCTTGGTTTCTTTGACATATATGAATACCCAAAAAGAAGGATAGTCCTCCAAGTAATGAAATTTCAAATTCATTTTGCATATCCTTTGCAAATTTCTAGCTTAATTTGTCATTAGTACTTCCAAAACAATATCATCAACATAAATTTCAATTAATAAAATATTACCTTGAGTTACCTTGATGTAGAGGTTGTTGTATGTGCTTCCTTTCCATAGTTCGTAGGGAGTTTTGTCATTGTTGTTTCTGAGCATTACTCTATTTTGAATGTGAACTGAGGTATGCACTACATGTGTCCAAAAAATATCTGTCAATTTGGAATCCATTAGCATTGTTCGAGCCATTTCCTGTGTAATTATCATCCGTTATGATAATGTTCCTTTGTCTCTGAACCACTCTTTGAACCAATCTATGAATTCATGCTCTCGTCCACTATAATATATCTATCCAAACCTGCTAAGTGTTATTACGAATCCATCTATGTCCATACTATCCAAGACTCTACTTGCACAATTGTCCATAATGCTGACCCATTTATCACTATACTATCATGAAGTCTTGATTACTCTATCAAACTGTACTTCTGCTAACTGATTGCTCTGAATCTGTCTTCTCAAAATCTGTAAGCTGCTCGAAGGATGGTTCTTTGGTCTGTCACAACTATCACATAGACTCCCCCTGTCTAATATTCATATTACTTGGGAGTCTCTAAGCCAGATGGCTCAGAAAAATTCCCGCTCTGATGTGCATTCATCATCATCTTCATTAGTAGATTCATTATCTCTTTGAGCTCTGACTTCTTTCTTTCTATCTGTGGATTCATCTTTCATTACAATGCCTGAAAGTACAATCTCTTGAACCTGTTCCTTATTTACCCGTCCTTCCTTTCTTTCAGTTATTTTCTAAACCTTTCTATATCTGACATCTTTCCTTTTCTCTATAGAATTTTCTTCATCTCGTTTTATTGTCAATCTTACGATCTCTGGTACCTAGTCTTTGTTCACCTGTTCTTCATTTTTTCTTATCCATACTTTCTTATATATTATATCAGTATTCTCTTTCATGGAAGTATCAATCATGCTTCTACAATCACTGGCTATGTGTCCATAGTTATGACATTTGTAACACTCAATGTTACGTGCGACCACATAGGCACTTCTTGCTTGGACATTTGTTTTATAATCCCTGCAAACTGCAACCTTATGTCCAAAGTTAGTACAATAAAAACAATTACCATAAAATAAATTTGCATACCTAGGAGTGAATGATCTTCTTTGTGGCGTAGTCATTCTGAATTTTTGCCTTGATTGATCATGATCATGATTGAAGCTTCTTTCTGGCTTGAACATGGATGGTCTTCTTGAAGATTTATCTTCAATAGTTTTCTTAGATTCTATTTTACCATGATTCCTTCCTTTGAGTACTTCTGCATAACTCTTTCTATTTTCTTCATTCCTCTTTTCTAGCAACCTAGAGTGCTTCTCTTCATTCTCTATAACTGATGTGGATGTTTCTGTCTCTTCAACGTTGTTGTTGAGATTGACGATTTTACTTCTCAATGTGACAATTTCTTCTTCAAGCTTCTCAAACTCTTCTTCTTTCTTCATTATCTAAGACTTTATGACTTCTTCTAATCTTTTCGCTTCTTCAAGATGAATTTTTAATGTGATTATTTCTTATTCAAGTCCTTTCTCTTCTTGACCAAACTCTGCCTCAAGTTGTTTTAGATCGTTAGTTTTTTCCTTAAGATGATCTTTCAATATCTTCTCTCTCATTTCTGCTTCTTCCTTCTGTGCTGCTATGTTGGTTTCCAAACATTTCTTTTGATATTCAAGATTTTCTTCGATCTTTTTGGATTCTTCTAGCTGAGTTCTTAAGTTCTCGATGACATGTTGGGATTCTTCAAAAATGTGAACACTTTCCTTTTGTTTCATCAATTCTTTCTTGAGTGAATTGTTTTCTTCTCTTAGTTCATCTAAATCACTAATCAATTATTATTCATAATTGTCTTCCTTTTCAATTAGTTTTTCTGTCTCATTTCCTTCATGGAATTCTATTTCAAGATGTCCACATTTTTCACAATTAAAACAAAACAACATACCTTTGGTGATTATGTACTCTTCATATTCTGAATTTGCTTGACATGGTGAACACAATTCTTCTTGATTTGTGTCTGCATCTTCTTTGACATTTTTTGAATCTGTGATGGGTGAAGAATATATGTCATGTAACTTATCCCAAAGTTCTTTTGCTGATGAAAATTTACCAACCTTTTCTCTTACCAGATTAGGTAATCCTTCCCAGATGAAATCCATTGCTATTTTGTTATTCTTCCTCAATTCCTTCTTGGCTACAGTCTTTTTCCTTTTTGAACTATCATATCTTGTAACAATTGATAGCCAAATATAATGTCCCTGCACCTGTAAAAATAATTATGTCCTTATGCTCCACATCTCATACTTAAAACCATTCTGACCATGAAACATTGGTACTCCATTCTAAGAATAATCCATGATCTCCTTCCAGTGGTTAAAATGTTTCCTAAAGGAACCAACTCTGATACCAATTGTTGGATTACTGAGAGTGGGGGTGAATCAATAATAGAGCAATTTAATCCTTTTTAACCATATAATCCAAGTGCTATATCAATGTATCATTATCATCCAATAAATACAGATAAAACAAGCAACGAACAAATGAACAATCATACACACAAAGTACAACAGTGTTTTACGTGGAAACCCAAAGCGAGAGAAAACCATGGAATGTTTTTTCTTATATGTCCTGAAGAATTACATTCATTGGTAGCACCAATTTCCTTTGTTTTCCAGCTGCATCTGGAAGGAGGCTCCAACCCCCTAGTTTCTCAGGCTACAACTTGTGGGAAGATCCAACTCCCCAATTCTCTGGCTACAACCCCCTATGTTCTCTGGATACAACTGGAAGGTGGCTACAACCACCTGTCCTTTCCCCATCCAAACGCCCTGGAGTATAATTAGAATGATGGAACCACTGTCACACTATCACTGTGAGATATACTGTTGTAAACCTATACCAATCAACCTGCACCAAATAACCTAAAATATGCATCAACCATGCATCAACCTGTACCTCAACCTGTAATCAACCTGTACCATAAACAAGTGCATCAACCATGTACCAACCTGTAATCAACCTGTACCATAAAAAAGTGCATCAACCATGCACCAACCTGTACCTCAACCTGTACCATGAACAAGTGCATCAACTATGCACCAACCCTGTAGAAATAACCTGTCACAACAACTTGTCCAAACAACCTATCTCATCAATATTATCAACCAAATCAGATATACTCACCAATATCAATCACCAATACAACTCTCAAATATGTGCATCAACCAAGCATAACACAACAACTCATAATCATCACTAAGATCAATATGTGCTTCTAATAATACAAGTATGCTACATCATCCATAAACCATGTGTCAAAAATAATACTAACAAGTGCCTCCAACCATGTACCAAGTACGTACCAATCATGTATCAACTACTCATCAACTATGACTCATCAATATGTACCAACATCATCAACTAGACACCTCATGTATGTGCCAACTCATCAACTACTTGTCTCAACCATCTACCCTACATGTACCTCAACCAAATGCCCTCATCAATTTCATCATCCAAATATGATTTGTAACTCTATAATAGACCTATTTTATATGATCACATACCTTCAAACCTTCCTTAACTTTAAGAGCAAGAGACTAGCATTTTCATCAAACTTTTCTTTAGTCTCACATGACTAGTTTTGGATTAGTCATCAACCCTAACTTGAAATAATCATAACTTTGTAGTTGTAATGAATAAAGATCTGAAACTAATACCAAATGTTCTTCAGTGTGTTTTATGCAATTATTCCAAGTTCCACTACTTGGAACCTCTCAGAAAAAGAGTTATAGAAAAAATGGCATACCTTGCTGAATTCTGGCTTATTCTAGAGAGCAAACTTGTAGAGCGTGCCCCACATGTAATATTTGTTGAATCAATATGAAAATGTTACAAATAATACCACAGATTTTAATCCAACCAACACATTTGGTATTACTAAAGTTTTATATTTTATGAAGAAGTTATGACGTTTTTACCCCAAACACCTGTTTTAGACTAGTTTCAGGACTAGCCACAAACCCTATTTTCCATGAAGTGTAACTCCAAAAATAAAACGACCCATAAGATGAATTTTTTACCAAATATACTTGGATATGTTTCCTAAATGGAATAGAAATTTCAAGGTCTGAATCATTCTAGAAAAAACTTTATTGCGAAAATGGTGAGATGACCTCTAAATAACATACCTTAGAAAGCAACATCAAAATAATTTATCCTTCCTTGAATTTCAACCTTTTTTTCTTCACCTTCCCTCATAAATTGGGCTTAGATATTGTTTGGTTACTTCATACACCTATATATATTCAATATGCTCAAGTGTTTTCTTAAATGAGAGAGCATTGCCTCTTATTTATACTCTCCAACTAGCTTCCTTAAAAACATCTTCTAGGTCACTTTGCCCACTTTCGTTATTTTAGGGTTAACTCACTTCTAATTTCTCCATTAAATTTATTATTTAAATAATTTATTTTGTATTCA
>ML815508.1:147099-158914 GCA_009831015.1 Picea engelmannii
CCCCCCTTGGAGGGTGCAGGGCCAGTTCCCCTGAGATTATTTTTTGCCTCGGGAAATGTGTAGCATTTTTGCTTCATTTTTTGTGTTGCCTCAATTTTCATGTCCATTGTTGGGTGTTTTTTCGGCACATGGTTTTTGCCTATGGTTTTCTATTTCCGGTTAAGGAATTAGGGTTGTTGACTAATCCATGTCATTGGGTTAGGGTTTTGGATGCCACTGGCTCCTATATGTATATTGTATTGTAAACAATGTATCACTACGAATGAATATAGTATATGATGGTTTTCTCGGTTTGGGTTTCCAGGGGAAAAATGTATGTGTAATGTTTGTATTTTCCATTGTATATTTTATGTTCTTTTAATGAAAATCTGTTTGCAGTAAATATTGTACAAGATTAAAATCTACATTTGGTATCAGAGCCAGGTTGGCTTCAGGGGGGTGCCTTTGTGGTCAAGGGTTTGGCTCGGGACTGTGATAAGCCTTGTTACAGTGGGAGATCTATGGTATTGATTTTTCAGGTGAAAAGAAATGGCTAGCAATTCAAAACTGGAGATCGAGAAGTTTAATGGGAAATATGTTTAGCTGTGGAAGCTCAAGATGGAAGATCTGTTAGTGGACATAGATAAGTGTATCGCAGTAGATCCAAGTACTGTACCTAAAGGAACTTCAACAGATGACTGGAAAAAATTGGATCGGAAGGCAAAGAGCACAATCCGACTGGGTCTCTCAGATTCAATATCACTGAATGTGTCAGAGGAGGCTACAACCAAGGATTTATGGGATAAGTTGGGGAAGTTGTATTAGTCTAAGTCCCTAGTAAATAAATTATTCCTGAGAAAGAAGTTGTATAACCTGAGGATGAGAGATGGAGACTCGGTGGTAGAGAATTTGAACGCCTTCAATACTGTGGTAAGGCAGTTAGTATCTGTTGAGATTAAAATTTCAGATGAAGATAAATGTATCAGTTTACTGTGTTCTTTACTAGAATCGTGGGATAGTCTGGTTGTGTCCATAGGTAGTAATACAAATACCCTGAATTTTGATGAAGTGGTCTCATCCTTGTTGTCGGAGGAGATGAGATAGAAGAATATGGACAGACAAAGCACATATGCAATATTTGCAAGAGGGCGTTCCCAGGAAAGAAATAGATCTAAGTTCTCAAGTAAGATATCTAAGTCTAATGGTAGATCTAAATCTCACAGAAAGTTTGTAAAGGTATGTTGGAGATGTGGAAAAGAAGGGCACTACAAGAAGCAGTGTAGATCCAAATTTGAGAAAATGAAGGGACCTGGAGAATCTCCTTCTATAGAAGAAAAGACCTCCAAGGAAGAAGGAGGGGATGTTTACTTGGTTTCTTCAAGAACACATTCAAATCATGAGGCATGGTTGGTTGACTCTGATGCATCCTTTCATATGACTCCCCACAGGGAGTGGTTCTATGAATATGAAAGGTATGATGGAGGTAATGTTTTCTTAGGTGATGATTCAAAAACCAAAATCATAGGACGAGGAAAAGTCAAGTTGAGGCTCATAGATGGAAGGATTAGAAGAATGCCTAGTGTTCTTCACATCTCAAGTTTGGCCAGAAATTTGATTTTTGTAAGAAAAATGGGCGATGCATGGGTAAAAACAATATTTGGAAAGGAAACCTGGACGATGGTTCAAGGAGCAATGGTGTTGTTGAAGGGAGTTCGGTTTGGAACTCTGTATAAGATGCAAGGAAGCATTATTAGTGATGGGTGTAATAGTTCCATTGTTCCTGATATTGGAGTTGAAGAAGAAAGAACTCCTATAATCTATGGATAAAAGGTTATTGTGGGGATAAAATATATTCACTATTAATTCCCAACATTAAATTATCAACCAGGGAGTCGTAGACTTAGAGATGCAAGAAAAGGAAATGCAGTTTTGGAGCCTAGTATAGCCTATTCTAAATTCGACAAACATACTTCAAAATTGAATGAATGAAAGAAAATATGGGATTAAAATCAAAGTGCAGGAATCCAAAGTACAAGAAATGAGATCAAGTGCGGGAAATAAACAAGCAAGGCAATCTAAAATTAAATGTGGAATTTACCCAAACTGGAATTCAAATCAGTCAGCTAGATGAGGTTACCAAAACCCTCATGTATGTGTGCTACTGACCTAAAGTGGAATTTACCAGTTTTAAGAGAAAATCCACCAAACTCCTATTTAACCCTATCTAGAGAAAATAATGTAACGTAAAAACTTCAAAGAAACACACTTTAGAGAGTTGTCCTCAAGAAGATACACCTGGAAATGAAAGCGAAGTTAATGTTGATATGGAATTAATTTTGTTTTATATATAAAAATGTATATGTTAATACAATATTTATGTACAAGAATAAAATTGTTTTACGTAAATAATCCCTTTAACACCGCATCCATGTTTATCTCATAATACATATAACATAACAATACTTATCAATTTGACAAGGATACATGATACAATGGTTATGGAACACAACATACACATTACAATATAACACTCATAACACAATAACATGTTAAACCACAACAATATACTAATCAAAATAATTAACACAATAACATGTTAAGCCACAACAATTTACTAATCAAAATAATTAACACAATATATTAATATAACACCACTACATAATATAACATTTTATGATGAAAAAAAGGTAACTATAACAAAAGGTGGTAATATGATAACCGCATATATTACATTATAACAACAATGAAGTGAAGTTATAATATAAATTTACAATGATATTACAACCAATATATATGACATCACACTAACCAAATGACACATATAACATCACTATTATTATAACATATAATCTCACACCAAATAATGTATATAACATCACACTAACAATAAAGACCAAATGTCATATATCACTAAATGCATATGCATTATGAAATGGGATATCGATACAGTAACATGATTTGGAAAAGAATGTAATGATATATCATGATACATTATAAATAATGCATATCTTCTTATATGTATTACGGATTGGGTGAATAATAATGATGGCGATCACGTAGTGATAACATAACACACAATAGAAATCTATAACTCTAAATCGCAATATTTAAACACAAGATGCAGTGTTAATTGGAAGGTAGAAGAACCGAATCAATCACATGAATTGCAGACGTAGGGAGAGAGCGAATTGGAGGCTAAGATGATGGGGAAAATCGGAAATGAAAGTGGAATAAATAATGGTGAGAAAGAAAGACTCCCAACAAAAAGAAAACAAAAATTGCAGGTACGTTATCTTGAGGATGGACCTACGAGAGTTTATAATGAAATTAGCGAACGCAAATGATGTAAAAAAGAAACTAAATCACACAACAACCAAAATGAAAATGAATTAAAATTGCAAAGCAGGGACATCACCTGGGTCTAGGAGCCATTCCCAACCATGGGCAACATGCCTGGAGAGTTAGCTCAGATCAAAAGAAGTTTAGAATCGCAACAACAACCGATTTATTCATAAAAATAAAAATTGCAGCCTCCGCTTATGATAAATACTTAGTTCTGATATATCACATCCTCTCCCGGCATGCTACCTCCATCCTTCATTTATACATAAAGGAGAAGGAGCAGTCATACACAATCTTTGGAATAACAAATTTAATACATTTTGAGATGCATCGATCCGTCGTTCTCGTGGATGAGATTTTCCTGGATAAAAATAAATAATTAGCTACAGCCAATGAAGGATCTCATACTAATTTAAATGATCTAATAACTAAGGTGTCAAACCCAAGGCCACGTCATCAAATCTGGGCATGGTGTTTTCAAATATGGACATATCATGAAATTTGAGCAGATGTCAGTTCAAGTTAATATCGATAACTCCTCAACCGTTCATTTGTTTAGAAAACGATTAACTTGAGACCCAATTTTCCATGCTAGAAACAAAACCCATGTTCCATATTCTTCAAATTTATCTTCATGTGCATGCAAATTAAGGGCAAAGTTGAGTGTCTAGAACTTTTATTAATTTGTTGAATTATTTCCCCTGAGATGGACGTCCACACGTGCGACTTGGGTGGATTTTTGCACATGGGTCTGTATGTCGACGCCACTGCAAAGAAAACCCATGTTTCTTATTTTTTCCACAAAGCACGGGAATATGCTAAACAATGACTGGTACCAGAATGACAATGTTGGTGCAGAAATGTTGAACTGTTGTTATGGTACAAGAATACTGATTGTGCTAGTACAAGAATCACACTTCACAAATCATCATAAGTAAACCATGATATAATCATATTTTAATCACTAAAAGCATAGAAAAGATTATGTATTAACTACATTGGATATAATGACAAATGATGGCATTTAATTAGGGTTTATGGTGTGTATTAACAATGAAATGAGGGAAAAGGTGAATTAATGAATGTTTTTGTATAGCATAAATATGACAAAATTGGAGCCCAACAGTTATGTTATGGCATCAAAGACTAGGGCATATCGGAGAGAAGGGTCTTCGACTACTACATGGTAAAGGTATGGTTGAAGGTATGTCTAACTGATCTCTGGATTTTGATTTATGTAAACATTGTGTATATGGGAAGCATAATCGAGTAAGATTCCCCTCTGGTGCAACGAGGGCAGAAGGAATTTAATAGCTAGTTCACAATGATGTTTTTGGACCCGTGTCATTCCCATCATTGGGAAAGTCTGTGTACTATGTCTAATTTATATATGACTTCTCGAGAAATACTTGGATATATTTCCTCAGGAAGAAATCTGAAGTCTTTGACAGGTTTAAAGAGTTCAAGGATCTTGTTGAGAATCAAACAGAGAATTAAGGTGTTGAGGATAGATAATGGCAGAGAGTTATCCAGGAATGAATTTGAAGAATTCTATAAGAAGAGCAGTATATCAAGGAAGAAGACTACTCCATTTACACCTCAACAAAATGGAGTTGTAGAAAGGATGAACAAGATGTTGATGGGAAAAGCAAGGTGCATGCTCAGTGGTTTCAGGTTGGGGTAAGAATTTTGGGTAGAGGCAATGGGTATTGCATGTTACATGGTCAATAGATCACCCTCATCAATAGTGGATGACAAGACTCCAAAAGAGGTATGGACTGGTAAGAAACCTTCTCTCACACATGTCAAGGTATTTGGTTGTGATTCATATGTTCATGTTCCAAGGGAAATCAAGAGTAAGCTAGATAAGAAGGCTTAAAAGTGTATCTTTATTGGATATAAATATGATCTCAAAGGTTATAAGCTTTGGAACCCAGAAACTAAGAAGGTAGTGTATAACCGAGATGTGGTATTTAGAGAAATGAAGGATGTTTTTAAACAAGAAGTCTTACCAAGTAAGGAAGAACCAGAGAAAATAGAGTTTGATTTAAAGGATGATGAGTCAGACTCTATAGAAGAACATGAATAAGAAGAAGAATATCATCATACTCTAGTATTGAGGAGATCAGTTCGAGAAAGAAGGATACCGGAAAGGTATACTCCATCTGATTTCTGTTCAAATTTTTCTTTGTCTATTACTGATGATGATCCTAGAAATGTCAGGGAGGTAGTGGATTCAGAGGATGAAAATCTCTGGAAAAAGGCCATGGATGAAGAAATGGAAGCCTTGGATAATAATGAGGCTTGGGATCTAGTGGAGTTGATGAATGGAAGAAATCCCATTGGAAACAAATGGGTATTTAAAAAGAAGTTGAATGCTGAAGGAAAAGTGGAGAAATACAAAGCTCAGTTAGTAGCAAAGGGTTATTCCCAGGTTGAGGGAATTGATTTTGGTGAGATTTGTTCTCCTGTTTCCAAGTTAAACTCTATAAGATTTATGTTATCTATTCTTGCTGCATTTTATTTTGAAGTAGAACAGATGGATGTGAAGACATCATTCCTACATGGGGATCTGGAAGAAGAAATCTATATGAAGCAGCCATAAAGATTTGTTGTGGAGGGAAAGAAGGAGCTGGTATGCAAGATGAAAAAGTCCCTGTATGGTTTAAAACATTCACCAAGGATGTGGTATCAAAAATTTGATACTTATATGTTGGGACTTGGTTTCACAAGAAGCAAAGAGGATCATTGTGTGTATTTTAAATTTATTTGGTCTTGTATGGGATGACATGTTGCTGATAGGAAACAACAAGGAGATTATCCAGGATGTGAAAACTCAGTTGTCCTCTAAATTTGACATGAAGGATATTGGTGCTTCAAATTTCATTTTGGGCATGGAAATTAAAAGAGATCGGAAAAAGAGGAAACTATGGTTAAATTAGAGAAAATATGTCGAGAAAATATTGCAGAGGTTTAATATGAAGGAATGTAAACCAGTCAAGGTTCCTATTCCTGTTGGCGTAAAGTTATCTGCGGATCAATGTCCCAACACACAGGAAGAGGAGGAGGACATGTCTCATGTTCCATATGCGAGTGCAGTTGGCAGTTTGATGTATGAAATTGTATGTACTAGACCAAACATTGCACATGCAATGGGATTTTTGAGTAGGTATATGTCCAAACCAGGGAAGGAGCATTGGACAACAGTAAAAAGGGTTTTCAGGTATTTGCGTGGCACTACTATCTATGGATTGTGATACCAAGGAAGATTGGGATTGGATAGAGTGGTGGATATACATGGCTTTGTGGATGCAGACTGGGATGGAGATCTAGATCGTAGTAGATCTACAAGTGGGTATGTGTTTAACCTATTTGGAGGATAAATAAGTTGGATGAGCAAAAGACAAGTTGTAGTGGAACTTTCAACTACAAAAGCTGAATACATGGAAACCACTCATGCAAGTAAGGAAGTAGTATGGTTACAAACATTGTGTTCATGTATTGGGTTGGTACAACAAGTTGTAAGGATAGATTGTGACAGTCAGAGAACAATTTTTCTGATGAAGAACCCGACTTATCATTCAAAGACAAAGAATATTGATAGTCAATATCACTTTGTAAGAGACATGGTTGAAGAAAAGAAAGTATTTCCGATGAAGGTGGACACTTTGAATAATGTTGCAGATTCATTAACAAAATCTGTGAGCACTGAGAAGTTCTCTTGGTGTAGAGGATCCATAGGCATTACTTCCCTAGATTATTGACTATGTAACCCTGTAACCCCCTGTATGCAAAGAAAACAACAAGTGGGAGAATGTTGGGTATGTGTTATATTCTTTGCATGATTAGTAGTGTATGAGTTGTGTCAGGTGCACAGGAAGTTCAGGGGTAGCATCCCTGAGAATGTTTTTTTCCTCGGGAAACATGTCACATTTTTGCCTCATTTTTCGTGTCCATTGTTGGGTGGTTTTTAGACGCATCGTTTTTTACAATGGTTTTCTATTTCCGGTTAAGGAATTAGGGTTTTTTACTAATCCAAGTCATTGGGTTATGGTTTTGGATGTCGTTGGATCGTATATGTATATTGTATTGTAAATAATGTATCACTATGAATGAATATAGAATATGTTGGTTTTCCCGGTTTGGGTTTCCAGGGGAAAAATATCTGTGTAATGTTTATATTTTCCATTGTATCTTTTCTGTTCTTTTACTGAAAATATGTTTGCAGTAAATATTGTACAAGGTTAAAGTCTACAAGAATCACCAATTATAATGAAATGTTCAATTTTTAGCTCCAAATCCAATATCATCCCTTGGATCAGTGCCTCATATTCAACTTCATTGTTTGTGCAGGGAAATTCTATCCCGATAGCATGCGGATGTAAGATTTTATCAAGGATTTTAAATATAAATCCAACACCATTCCTAGAAATTGAACATGTGCTATCAAAGGACATTCTCTAATATCCTTTGAATGAATTATCCTCCTAATGTTTTGTCGCATTATCGTGTTCTTGGTCTAGTACAACATAATTCTCCATGCCGACATCGACTGTTGGGTATGTGTTATATTATTTTCATAAGTAGTAGTTTCTGCATTGCGCTGGGCGCACAAGGGTTCGAGGGCAGCGCTCCCAAGAATATTGTTTTCCTCGGGAAATGTGTCACATTTTTGGACAGTTTTTTGGCACATGGTTTTTTGTCGATGATTTTCTATTTCTAGTTAAGTAATTAGAGTTTTTGACTAATCCAGGTCATTGGGTTAGGGTTTTGGATCCCACTGGCTCCTATATGTGTATTGTATTGTAAAAAATGTAACACTGTGAATGAATATAGAATATGTTGGTTTTCCTAGTTTGGGTTTCCAGGGGAAAAATATATGTGTAATGTTTTTATTTTCCATTTTATCTTTTCTGTTCTTTTACTGGAAATCTGTTTGCAGTAAATATTGTACAAGGTTAAAATCTACATTTGGTATCAGAGCTTTGTTGTCTTCAGGGGGATGCCTTTGTGGTCAAGGGTTTGGCTCGGGAGTGTGATAAGCCTTGTTACAGTGGGAGATCTGTGGTATTGATTTTTCAGGTGAAAAGAAATGGAGAGCAATTCAAAAATGAAGATCGAGAAGTTTAATGGGAAAAATTTTGAGTTGTGCAAGCTCAATATGGAATATTTGTTGGTGGACAGAGATGAGTGGATCGCAGTAGATCCAGGTATTGCACCTATAGAAACTTCAATAGATGAATGGAAAAAGTTGGATCGGAAGGAAAAGAGCACAATTCGATTGTGTCTCTCAGATTCAGTATTACTGAATGTGTCAGAGGAAGCTATAGCCAAGGATTTATGGGATAAGTTGGGGAAGTTGTATTAGTCTAAGTCCCTGGTAGATAAACTATTCCTGAGAAAGAAGTTGTATAACCGGAGGATGAGAGATGGAGACTCAGTGGAAAATAATTTGAACACCTTCAATACTGTGGGAAGTCAGTTAGTATCTGTTGAGATTAAAATTTCAAATGAAGATAAATGTATCAATTTACTATGTTCTTTAACAGACTAGTGGGATAGTCTGGTTGTGGCCATAGGTAGTAATACAACTTATTTGAAGTTTGATGAAGTGGTCTCATCCTTGTTGTCGGAGGATATGAGATAGAAGAAATTGGAAGGACATAGCACAGATGCATTATTTTCAAGAGGATGTTCCCAGGAAAGAAATAGATCTAAGTTCTCAAGTGGGAGATCTAAGTCTAAGGGTAGATATAAATCTCACAGAAAGTTTGTAAAGGTATGTTGGAGATGTGGAAAAGAAGGGAACTACAAGAAGCAGTATAGATCCAAAGTTGAGAAAAAGAAGGTATTCAAAGAATCTCTTTCTACAGAAGAAAAGACCTCCAAGGAAGAAGGAGGGGATGCGTACTTGGATTCTTCAAGATAACATGCATATCATGAGGCATGGTTGGTTGACTTAGGTGCATCCTTTCATATGACTCCCCACAGGGAGTGGTTTTTTGAATATGAAAGGTATGATGGAGGCAGTGTTTTCCTAGGTGATGATTTGACAACCAAAATCATAGGACAAGGAAAGGTCAAGTTGAGGCTCATATATGGAAGGATTAGAACACTTCCTGGTGTTCTGCATATCCTAGGTTTGGCCGGATACTTGATTTTTGTAAGAAAAATGGATGATGCAAGGTTAAAAACAATATTTGAAAAGGAAACCTATAGGATGGTTCGAGGAACAATGGTGTTGTTGAAGGGAGTTAGGTTTGGAACTTTGTATAAGATGCAAGGAAGCACTATTAGTGATGGTTTTAATAGTTCCATTGTTCCTGATATTGGAGTTGAAGAAGAAAGAACTCCTATAGTCTCTGGAGAAAAGGTTATGTTGTGGCATCAAAGACTGGGGAATATCGGAGAGAAGGGTCTTCGACTACTACATGGTAAAGGTATGGTTGAAGGTATGTCTAAATCGTCTATGGATTTTGATTTCTGTGAACATTGTGTATATGGGAAGTAGAATCAGGTAAGATTCCCCTCTAGTGCAACGAGGGTAGAAGGAATTTTACAGCTAGTTCACAGTGATGTTTTTGGACCTGTATTTGTCCCATCATTGGAAAAATCTATGTACTATGTCTCATTTATAGATGACTTCTCGAGGAATACTTAGATATATTTCCTGAGGAATAAATATGAAGTATTTGATAGGTTTAAATATTTTTAGGCTCTTGTTGAGAATCAAATAGAGAAAGAATTAAGGTGATGAGGACAAATAATGGCGGAGAGTTCTGCGAGAATGAATTTGAAGAATTATGTAAGAAGTACGGTATAGAAAGGAAGAAGACTACATCATATTCACCTCAGTAGAATGGAGTTGCAGAATGGATGAACAAGACAGTGATGGAAAAATCAAGGTGCATGCTCAGTGGTGCCAGGTTTGGACAATAATTTTGGACAAAGGCAGTGGGTACTGCATGTTACCTGATCAACAGTTTACCCTCATCAGGGATGGATGAAAAGACTCCACAAGAGGTATGGATTGGTAAGAAACCTTCTCTCACACATCTCAAGGTATTTGGTTGTGATGCATATGTTCATGTTCCAAAGGAAAACAAGAGTAGGCTAGATAAGAAGGTTGAAAAGTGTATCTTTATTGAATATAAAGATGGTATCAAAGGTTAAAAACTTTGGAACCCATAAACTAAGAAGGTAGTGTATAGCCGAGATGTGGTATTTAGAGAAATGAAGGATGTTGTTAAATAAGAAGTCCTACCAAGTAAGGAAGAACCATAGAAAATAGATTTTGATTTAAAGGATGATGAGTCAGACTCTACAAAATAACAGGAATTAGAAGAAGAAGATCCTCATACTCCAGTATTGAGAAGATAGGTTCGAGAAAGAAGTCTACCAGAAAGGTATACTCCATCTGATTTTTGTTCAAATTTTTCTTTGTCTATTACCAATGATGATCCTAGAACTGTCAGGGAGGCAATGGATTCAGAGGATGGAAATCTATGGAAAAGGGCCATGGATGAAGAAATGGCATATTTGGATAAGAATGAGGCTTGGGATCTAGTGGAGTTGTTGACTGGAATAAATCCCATTTGAAACAAATGGGTATTTAAAAAGAAGCTTAATGCAAAAGGAAAAGTGGAGATATACAAAGCTCAGTTAGTAGCAAAGGGTTATTCGCAGGTTGAGGGAATTGATTTTGGTGATATTGTTTCTCCTATTGCTAAGTTAACCTCTATAAGATTTATGTTATCTATTGCTACTGCATTTGATTTTGAAGACATCATTCCTACATGGGGATCTGGAAGAAGAAATCTATATGAAGCAACCAAAAGGATTTGTTGTGGAGGGAAAGAAGGAGTTGGTATGCAAGCTGAAAAAGTCCTTGTATGGTTTAAAACAATCACCAAGTATGTGGTATCAAAAATTTGACACTTATATGTTGGGACTTGGTTTCACAAGAAGCAAAGAGGATCATTGTGTGTATTTTAAATTTATTTGGTATTGTATGTGGATGACATGTTGCTGATAGGAAACAACAAGGAGATTATCCAGGATGTGAAAACTCAGTTGTCCTCTAAATTTGACATGAAGGATCCCGGTGCTTCAAATTTCATTTTGGCCATGGAAATTAAAAGATATGGGAAAAGAGGAAAATCTGGTTAAATCAAAGAAAATATGTTGAGACAATATTGCATAAGTTTAATATGTAGGAATGTAAACTTGTCAAGGTTCATATTCCTGTTGGTGTAAATTTATCTGTGGATCAGTCTCCCAAAACACAGGAAGAGGAGGAGTGTTGGACACACCTACCACACTTATAGGGGGGGTGAATGAGTGTGGGGCTCTTTTCCCAAAACTTCCCTCTTGCACAAAAACTAATCAATTAGCATTCAACATTTATTCATTACCCATTGTTGTCATTTATAACCAGTTAGATGTAGGCACATATCAGCAACATATATCAACAATATATCATCAACAAGTCATC
>ML815508.1:164620-176535 GCA_009831015.1 Picea engelmannii
ATATTGCAATAAACACAAAGATATAGTAATGCAAAATTTGGATTAATGAGAGAATGTGACTCGCTATAATGGTGGAAGCTTATCTCTGAGAAGAGATGTGGTGGATATGTTCATTCACAAGAATATGATGATAATTACAATGAGTCTCTAGAGGTATTTTTAGCATAAAGAAAATAAAAAACCCTAACCCCATAAGATAAAACACCAAAACGTTTGTAGGCCTCGATGGGGGTAGTTGGTACGTCAACTTCCCAAGGGCGTAACGTTTGCATACAATCTTTGTTTGGGGCGCACGATATCTCATTTTAAAGGTCTATCTCAGGAATACACATTTTTCCATCACACTTTGGAGAAATCCTGTAGTGTGATTGTGGTAGGCCCAAAAAAAATCGTTTAGGGCCTCAAAATGGTCCCGAAATTTTAGGACCCGAAAAGTTGTAGAAAAACTGGCAAGGTGGAAACCCTTGTTTTGAGCCAGTGGAATCGGTGGGTGGCCACCAATTTACACTTGGATCAAAATATTCCCCTACATTTTTATAGGGGTGGTACTCCTCTGTTTTGCTTTCAATGAATGTTCTTTGGATATCTTATATCAAATAATATATAATTATGTCAAATGATCGAATTCAAATCTGTATTGCTTAAGAAAATTTAAATTGACAAAATTAAATTTAATGGAGAATTACTAAGAGATAGACCAGGAACCTCAAGCATCACAGATACTGAAAATAAATTACAGAAAATAACAATGAGTCCTCACATCCATCACGATTTCATATATTTCTGATCACATTCAAAATAAAAGAGAATGGTCCAATCACACAAGATAACTTTGAACTTGATCATTTCTTATTAAGATAAAAAAATATAAATTGATAAGCTGATTTCAAATATTTTATACTCAAAATTGAGAGTTATAAAATACAGTCAAAACCAACTCAAAAATAGTTCTCTGGGATTTCTATAAAATAATATGGTATGTTACAATTTCATAAATTTAAAGGCGTTTGTCCATAAATGGAATGAGATTGAGGCTCCCGTGGCCCATTGAATATACAAAAGAAGTATGAAGAAGAGAAAATATTCTAGAGCAGAGTTTGAGTAGCAATATCTGGAAAGAAGACAACAAGAAGGTTCTCATAACTCGGTTATATTTTTCTAGTGAAATAATAAATACAATTGGATGAATTCTGAGAAGGAAGACAGTATGTGATTAGTATGGACTTACTGTGATGGAATTTATCTCCCTTTCATTTGATTGATGATGCGACTTTTGTATCCTTGTTCGTTGCAGTTTTGTTAACAATATTAATTTCTTCCATTGGAGTTATAGAAATTTTGATTAAATACTTGTTTAACAATTCTTGAATATATTATCTTAAGGGAGCAACGATCACTTCTTGCTTGACTTTGATATTAAATAATTCACCTTCAATTTCTCTAAGTTTAATTGATAAATTTTGTAATGTAGTCTCAATATCATCATTTCTATTTGTATATTCCACAGGACAACTATCAATATCATCATAAGTATATTCCACCATACTATCAAATTTTTCTGCTAATAATCTTTTCAAAGTTTCAACTTTTTCTTCAAACTGTCGTCTAGTCATGAGCATTGAATTTGATATCAAATTTGGATCTAATACTTCAACAGTAGTACCTGCAATATCTATCCTAATCACTTTTGAATATGCCTCCATATTTTTATGTGACAATTTACTAAGTTCTTTTAATAATCCTCTTAATGTATTAATCCTTTGAATCCAACATGATTTTAATTGCTTTATATGGCTTTGAGAAGGAAAATCTTCTTGTTTTCTTCTTTGTTCCGTCATTTTCGATACTTTTGTAGAAAACATAGCAACTCCATCTATAAATAATCCTTCATCATTTTTTAGGTATGTATTCAAATATTCTTTGTTACTTTGTATTCAGAGACCGATAGAAGAAAAACTTTTTACTAAGTCCCATATATCTAAAATAATTGACATTCTTTAATTTGTATTTTCTTCCACAAAATGTCGAGTGGCATTAAGTAAACTTGAAAATCCTTTCAATATTAGAATTGACTCGGGGATTCTCTGAAAACTTCTGCCAGGCTAGACAATGGCAACGCGGGTCGCTAGTATGGGTGGAGGCATCAAAGTTTTTTTCAATTCTTTGATTCTTTCTTTAAGCCTCTAATTTTCCTCTTCCATGTCAATTATGGAAAAATCCAATGCATCTCCTATAACCTTGTGAATCAAAGATAATTTTGATGGAAGCATATCTCTGAGATCAATGGTAGACCGAGACTTACCCTTTTTATTCTTCAATGTTATTTCAAAAATTATCTTTTTGGAATATTTATCAAACAATGCATTTTGTACGGAATAACTTTCTTAATCAGAAAAGATTTCATCCTCGATAGCAAGTTCAACAACAGACTGCATATTCTCCTGTATTTTCTCTTCTTCATCCTTAAACCAGATATTTTCAATATCAACATCCAAATCCATGTCTTCAAGAGAAATATTATCTTCAGGTATGTTTTGTTCTTACCCTCCTTGTTGAGAATTGGTTCTTTTCCTTTTAACATTCAATTTATGAGGGTTTTCCAAGTTTCCTTGAGAAGGGTTTTTCTCTCCATCATCACCTGAATTATTATTTGAGTATTTTGTTTGTTTAGTCACTATAGACTGAGAATTTATTTTAGGTAAAAAAACTTATATGAGAAACAATAAGAGATTGGGCATTTCTTTTACCCGATGATCTTCCTCTTTGCTTGTAATGTTCTGTAGTACTCACAATAGTCTCTATGTTACCATAATTTTTCATAATACCCTGAATAGGAGGGTCATTACTATCTCCTTCTTCTTCTCCAAATATAAGGGTATTAACCAAAGTAGGACTGATTCCAATTGATATCATATGAATATAAAAGAGGTGATTTGGATCAAACCCCTTTAATTTCTTCTACAAATTTTAAATTATACTTGTCAAAATATGAAGCAAACTCATCAATTTTTGCAATTCCTCTCAACAGAACTTCACCCACTTTCCAAGGCAAAGGAATAAACTATTTTTTCTTTTTTTCATAGAAAAAATGAAACCAAAACTTATATTGTCTTGCTACCTCTATAATAAATAATTTATCTGAAACACAATAAGGAAGAAAAAGAGGTTTCTCATGAGAAAAAAAAATTATGATAATATTGTAATCGTCCATTTTCTCCAGAACTCCATTTGTGTTTATAAAAGAAGATGCTTCCAACGCAAATCTAGAAGTTTCTACTCCAAAGATCAATTTTTTGAATATAGACACAAAATCGTTATAAACTTCATAAAAATTATGAACAACATTTTGTGTCCATAGGGTCTGAAACCACATGGTCACATGATCGACCTTAGAATTTACCCTCTTTCTGATACTTAGGCCTTTAAAAATATGAAAGTATGTAATGAAAAATATCAAATAAGAATTCATGTATAACTTATTGTCATTCTTAAAATTGATTAATTGTGGAGAGAGTTCATTAGATATAATTTTCTCCTAGTCAAAGACAACATTTTCATGGACTGTAAAATGTAGAATATATAGGGCTAACCAAGGAATAGTCACAGTAGAATCCTGACCAGTGATTCTAGTAAAAATCTAAGCAATTTCTTGATAAGGGTTTTTCAGAGAACTCACTTGAATCCTAGATAACTCTTGTGGAATTTCTATTGGGTCTTGCAAATACTTTTGTAGGAGCTCTATTCCATTATTTTTTCCTTTAAGAAAAGTTTTGGCTTTGTCTCCTTATAGGTGAGATTCAGCTCTGGTAATTTCAACAATTTTTTGAGAACTGATGGTGCCAATGAAACAGGGGAATCATTCTGTAATGGAATCATCCTTCTATTCTGAAAAAAATTATCTACACACCAGGTGGCTACTTATTTATAGTCGAAAAATTCAAGAACACAACCAACGTGAGCCATTCTTGAGGTCCAAATTTTATTAATGTCTTTTTCTGGTGATGTTGCATAATTGTTACAAGGGAAAAACTCTCTATGGCCAAGGGTAAACCACAACATACAGGTATGAATGCAGAAATCAACTCAATTCCAACATGTGCTATATAAACTAATGTGCAATACGAGGAAGAATCCTACCTCGATCCAATCGTTCGATGTCGTTCCACCATTGAGCACTTTGACCCAAAGCTTTACACCTGTAAGAATTTCTCAGCAAACAAGCAATGCAAGTATATAGTGACAATATATAAAATGAGTTAGCACATCAGATAGCACAATCCATTAATAAACATTACAAACATGCCCATGGATAATAATCATATATTTTCACGATATTGATAGGACAGGAAAGGAGTATTTCTATTAATAATTGATCAACATAAGTATCAACATTACAGAATTCCGTGTCGACAGGGTTTGAAACCAAGAAACCAAGTTCCTTCCAACTGAGTCTCCACCACTTCAATCCTCCACCAAAGGCAAGCTCATAGAAAAGAGGTAATGAGGTCCTCTCGACAATAAGGAAAGAGCTTGGGGGATGACCACTGTGTTCAGACTTGAGGGACAAAGGGATGAAGACTCAATATGAAGTAATTTCTCCAGAGTAACTTTTCTCTCAAAGTTGAATGTTTTCCTCTCTTTTTCCATAGCTCGAAATTGTGCTCTTATAGCCTCTAGAATGCAACTGAAGGGCCGATTCAGAAAGTTTCCAGTATATGGAAGGCCAAATATCAGAGATCTTCTGTCGTAACATGGAAACCCGACCTCATTTTGTATTTTCTGGCACAAATCCCGATATACGCGAGCTGTAGTGGAGCAGCAAGCGTATACGCATCTTGCAAAGCAGTTAGGGAGAATATATGTGGAAAAATATATATTTTTTGCTCTGGATTTATCAAAAAGGGGTTGATAAGTCTGCATAGGGAAATTCAAAAAGGCCCTCTGTGCAATAATGCAATGGTGAGGAAAATCTTGCTATAAAAATAATACCAATAAGATCTTGACCAGTGATAATTATGGCCTTCTATGGTAAACAAATTCAAAGTATCTCCTCAAAATTGCTATGTTCTCTCAACCATATTCATCGAGTTGATGAAATTCCTTGTATCACTTCTTAAAACAATGGTAAGATAATATTACTTAATTTATATTTTCGATGGATGAATATAATAATTAAATGTAATTGCCTCGAGAAACATGTCATTTAATAACAACATTTTTGAAATTCAATTTAGCAGTTGAGTCCGTAGAATCAGTATTCAAATTTACACACTTTCATAATGTGTCGCACGTGGCCCAAATGTCATGTTCTAAGTATTGCAAGTGTCGCATGTGGCCCAAACATCACATCCTAAGTGTCACAAGTGTCGCATGTGGCACAAATGTCACATCCTAAGTGTTCCAAGTGTCTTAAGCGTCACACCCAAATTTTCTCAAGTGTCGTAAGTGTCATAACATGCCTCATACACTTTGGTAAGTGTCAAAACTCAATCGACACCATGAAAACACTTGTCACAACCCCTAAATCATGTAATAAATGAATTTCCCATCATTTTGCAGTCGAAACATACTTTTTCACCTGGGATTTTATTGCATGCCTACTTTCATAGACTTTCTCTGACCCAGGAATGCTATCAATGAAAACCACAATCTGTTCATGCACTCTTAAATTCTAAAAGCTTCATTATTTACAGATTCTCAACTTGATTGCAGAAAATGCTAAATGCACAACAAAAATAACACTTTCTAACACTCTGCTACAGAAATCAAATTCTATCCACAATCGTATTCTCTGATTTCTTCATATATTTAATCTCTTTTTCAATAACGCACCACGATGAATTCCTTTGGAACTGATACTCTCAATGCATTCCTACACCCATCATGACTCTTATATTCAACACTAGTGCTAGTAGTAAATACATGAGTTTGTTCCGCTACAGGATTTACTCATACTTTGTTTCCAAATATAGAGCGTTCTCCTCTCTCTTGATATTTAATAAATCTTAAAAGGAAACAACGATTACATCAACTTATTCAACCACAATTCTATAGAATGTATCATGGATTACATGAATTACAATATAATGCAGAAACTCAAATATGAAATAGAACTATAACTCAGCTATAGAAAGGGAATAATGGTTACTAAAATACCATAATATTACCAGAATCCAACTTGGGAACACCCATCTAAGTCACAACTTCCATTTATTGACTCCATCTACTGCATATATTATTAAACCCTTCTTCCAACAATGATCAATTATTGCATTCTTTTGCAGAGTTCTCGACTTCACTTCCATACAATTGATTCTTCTAATTAATACTTACCATCTATCTGTTGTCTTGTGCATGGGTATTCTTGCTCCACCATCATATCTTGCAATTGAACCATCAACACATAGAAACTCATTTTATTTCATCTGTCTTACTTAAATATGAAATACATCTAACTGCCCTAGCATTCTTTCCATCACGCACTTTGCAATAACTTCTTAACCCAATTCCAGGATCGATTATCCTCAAGAGTTCCTGCTCCATTTCTTCCGAACTGGAATCTACACCAATTCTACCTAGCTACAAATCCAAATACAACGCAGAGATTAAAATTCATCATATGAAATTCATAGGAACTTCATTTTCCACCCTTCGTTCTAAATTTTGTAGGGTAACCTCACAAAGAACTCTCGATTTCCTCTTTACAGTCCCGAAATTCATTAATATTCTACAATATTTCTATAATCATAGTGACTCTACAAAAATTGGAATCTCTTACAAAGATTCTACCCAATTTCATACTTCTTAACTAGAATTTCAAACAAAACTTCTACCCAGTTCTGATCCAAACGAATATAACTAATTCGTTTAGCCACTCTTACAAATGAACTGACTTTCCCTACCAGGATTTCATGCACAATATTAAATTCATCAAATGTGTTCATACATAAACACAACCATACATAAACTCTCACACAGAGTATATAAAACCTCATACAAAAAATTGGTGAAATTTCTCTTTTCATTCATAATCAATAATGCACATACAATAACTGAATCTTGATCTACTCTGCCTCTCGCTACTGTCTCCTCCCTCTCTACTAGCCCTTCTGCCTACATTTATCCTCCCCAAAATATATCTAACTGAGCTTTGAGTTCATTAACAAAACTGCTACAAACATGTAGTCGGTCCCTGAATAAGGGAAATTGCTTCTAAAAATAGACATTCGACCCTATCCTTCTAATCACTGATAAAACCAATTGTTATATTAAAGAAACTCTTCCTTAAATACCCTCTCGAGTCATTCCCTGATTGAGCTTCATTAAGCCTCTGCAACAACAGTCTACTTTGCTACAACTTCCTCACCAAGCTTCTCTTCCTAAACTTGGTTTGTTGGTAAACACTGGTTCTCTGTCTAGAAGCTTTTGATGTTCCTTCTCTGCTCATTCTAGACTTCTTCCTCAACTCACCTTCTCTTGAGAACACTCAAATGTCCTCCTGTATTCCAATATCAACCGGACTAACCAGGGTCTACCACACTACTCTTTCTCTAGAAACCCCTATCATCTTCCTTCATCACTGCTTCAAAGTTGTGACCTTCTTGCTGAGATACTCTTCAATGGAGGCTACCTCTTTCCTTTGCATGTAACTAATTCTCCCAAAGTAGCTTTCCTTCTTATCAAGAACTTCCTTGTCCTTCCCAAGCTCTAATCTTCTTATGTTCTGCATGGAAGTCTTCTTAACTCACAAATCTCCTCTACAAACTGCATGCCTGTCTTCTTGCCTTCTCAAGAACATTCATGCTCTGATACCAATTAATGCATGCCTACTTTCATAGACTTTCTCTGACCCATGAATTCTATCAATGACGACCACAATCTGTTCATGCACTCTTAAATTCTAAAAACTTCATTCTTTACAGATTCTCAACTTGATTGCAGAAAATGCTAAATGCACAACAAAAATAACACTTTCTAACACTGTGCTACAAAAATCAAATTCTGTCCACAATCGTATTCTCTGATTTCTTCATATATTGAATCTCTTTTTCAATAATGCACCACGATGAATTCCTTTGGCATTGATACTCTCAATGCATTCCTACACCCATCATGACTCGTATCTTCAACACTACTACTAGTAGTAAATACATGAGTTTGGTCTACTACAGGATTTACTCATACTTTGTTTCCAAATACAAAGTGTTCTCCTCTCCCTCGAGATTGAATAAATCTTAAAAGGAAACAACGATTCCAACAACTTATTCAACCACAATTCTATAGAACGTATCATGGATTACATGAATTACAATATACTGCAGAAAATCAAATATACAATAGAAATATAACTCAGTTATAGAAAGGGAATACTGGTTACTGAAATACCATAATACTACCATAATCCAACTTGGGAACACCCATCTAAGTCACAGCTTCCATTTTTTGACTCCATCTACTACATAGATTATTAAACCCTTCTTCCAACAATGATTAATTATTAAATTCTTTTGCAGAGTTCTCGACTTCACTTCCATACAATCGATTCTTCTAATTAATACTCACCCTGTATCTGTTGTCCTGTGCATGGGTATTCTTACTCCACCATCATATCTTGCAACTGAGCCATCAACACATAGACACTCATTTTATTTCACCCGTCTTACTTAAATATGCAATACATCGAATTTCCCTGACATTCTTGCCATCACGCACTTTGCAATAACTTCTTAACCCGATTCCAAGATCGATTCTCCTCAAGATTTCCTACTCCATTTCTTCCGAACTGGAATCTACATTGATTCTACCCAACTAAAAATCCAAATACAATGTAGAGATTAAAATTCATCATATGAAGTTCATAGGAACTTCATTTTCTACCCTTCGTTCTCAATTCTATAGGGTAACCTCACAAAGAACTCTCGATTTCTTCTTTACAGTCCCGAAATTCATTGATCTTCTACAAGATTTCTATAATCATACTGACTCTGCAAAAATGGGAATCTCTTACAGAGATTCTACCCAATTTCATACTTCTTAACTGGAATTTCAAATAGAAATTCTACCCAGTTCTACTCCAAATGAATATAACTAATTTGTTCAGCCACTCTTACAAATGGAATGTATTTCCCTATCAGGATTAGATGCACAATATTAAATTAACCAAATGTGTTCATAGATAAACACAGCCATACATAAACTCACACACAAAGTATATAAAACCTTATACAAAAAATTAGTGAAATTTCTCTTTTCATTCATAATCAATACTGCACATACAATAATTGAAGCTTGATCTACTCTGCCTCTCGCTACTGTCTCCTCCCTCTCTACTAGCCCCTCTGCCTACATTTAACTTCCAAAAAATCTATCTAATTGAGCTTCGAGTTCATTAATAGAGTTGCTACAAACATGCAGTTGGTCCCTGAATAAGGGCAACTATTTCTAAAAATAGACATTTGACCCTATCCTTCTAATGAATCATAAAACCGATTGCTATATTAAAGAAAATCTTCCAAAAATACCCTCTTGAGTCATTCCCTGATTGAGGGAATTTGTTACACAACTCATGACTCACATGAACACCTATCCATATTACAATCTTATATATATATATATATATATATATATATATATATATATATATATATATATATATATATATATATATATATATATATATATATATGCTTGCTATCTATAAGTTAAACACTTTGCAAAAGATTTACAATGGTCTTACAATAAACCCCTCCTTGGGATAATGTCATGACCTTAGGGTCTTGACCAAACTTTAGAACTTTAACTTGAGAGTTAATGCTCCTGCATCAGATTTTGACCATTTTTTGGCATTTAATAAGATCGATGCTCCCCTACCTGTGCTTAGGGAGTGTTGGTGCTCCCTATTACATGATAAGGGGGCACCATGGGGCTTTGTTTTCAAATTAAGGGGGAACCATTGTTGCTTGGAGGAAATCATGGTGAATCCCACCTTCTTCTAAGCGACAACTCTGAAAGGTTGGGGTTTGTTTGGCTCGTGTCCTACTCCGTGGCTCTATCTTAGGAAAGAATCATAACCAGTGGATGCATATCCTTAACCTATTTCAAAAATACTCAAGGTGGTTGAGCTTCTCAAAGCCTGTAAATTGGAGGCATTTCCATGGTGAAAGGGGTGAAGAAATCAGTAAAAGAATCATCATTTTGATCTTGATTCATTCGTGCAAGGTTCAGACAAGGATAGATTGGAGAGGTTGTTGCAACATCAATTGTGGTCTGTAAGTATCTTCTTATTGGTTCTCATTCAATATATACTTGGCCTATTTCCTTCAAGTTTATGTCTTGTTACATTTGCTTGTCTAGTATTGCTCTAATGTGCGTAGATAGACTTATGTTATATAATCAAGTAAAGTAGAAAATAGTTGTTTATATTTGTTGTCTATTGCATATCTCAATTTGCGCTAGGGAGTTTGAGGATCAAGCTCCGGGATTGGAAGTAGCGAGGAAAAACGTCGAAAAAGGTACATCATATCCTTCTTCTCCTTCTCGATTTGATCGTTCTAGATGAGTTTAAAGGTATGTTAGTGTACTATTTTTGTCTTGGTATAGGGGTCTATAAATACAAGGGAATTTTCACCTGTCTACAGGGGAAACATTTTGTAACAATAAGGCCAATAGAGGAATAGTCGCAGTAGAATCCTGACCAATGATTCTAGTAAAAAGCCAAGCAATTTCTTCATAAGGGTATTTTAGAGAACTCACCTAAATCCTAGATAAATCTTGTGGAATTTATGTTGTGTCTTGTAAATACTCTTGTAGGAGCTCTATTCCATTATTTTTTTCTTTAAGCAAAGTGTTGGATTCGTCTCCTTTATAGGTGAGATTCGGCTCTGGTAATTTCAACAATTTTTTGAAGATTGATGGTTCCAATGAAACATGGGAATCATTCTGCAATGGAATTTTCCTTCTATTCTGAACAAATTTATCTACGCACCAGGTGGCTACTTATTTATAGTCGAAAAATTAAAGAACACAACCAACATGAGCCATTCTTGAGGTCCAAATTTATTACTGTCTTTGTAGGGAGATGTTGCATAACACCAATAAGATCTTGACCAATGATAATTATGGTCTTCTATGGAAAACAAATTCAAAGTATCTCTGCAAAATCGTAATTTTCTCTCGGCCATCTTCACCAGGTTGTTGAACTTATTTGTATCACTGCTTAAAACAATGGTAAGATAATAATACTTAAGTTCTATTTTCGATGGATGAATATAAGAATTAAATGTAATTTCCTTGAGAAATATGTCATTTAATAACGACCTTTTTAAAATTCAATTTAGCAGTTGAGTCCATAGAATCAATATTAAATATAACTCGATAAGAGTGAAAGAAATATGACACGTCATGCTGGGGATTCAAAGATGGAAGACATAATTTAACAAGAGTGTGATTCTGCGAGTCCATGAATCTATGAAATGGTTAAGTATTGGTATTTATCAGTCAAACTTATATAGATGGATTAGTAAAGAATTATGAGTCTGTGAGTCTGCAAAAAAACAAAAAATAGGCTAAGTGTTGGCAACAAGATTGTGAAAGAATTAAAGATACATCTTATGAGTCTACCACCCGTGAAATCGCCAAGATATGGGAAAGTGGCTAAGTATGATACAATATGTAGGCCATAGAAAAAAGAAGTGTGTATTGTATGACACAAAATTCTTGTGGGATCATAGAGATTTTAAGTATGGAAGAGTGAAAGAAAAAAAATGTATGGGGTTCAACATGAGGTCTTCCTATTTTGAGATCATTCTCCATGTTTTCATGAGGTTGTTCCACTTGGAGGACAGGAACATTGGAACCTTGATTTCTTGAGAGGCTACTCCACCTTGTTTTGAGGCCTTCACATCACTCTTTTGTTG